>MDKI01075050.1:0-57568 GCA_005239505.1 Nicotiana paniculata
CTACCTTACGTCACTCCGAAAGGTTTAGAGCGTGATTCCATGAGTCCAACATGCATTATATATCGTATCTATTTTACTTTACCGAGCCGCGCTATAGTCGGTCGGGTACGACATCTATTGTGCAACCACTGATTAGTTGGGTTTACCGAGCTCCACGTGGCTGGGTACGATTCTACCGAGCCATATGATGGCCCGGTATGTTTTTACCGTCCACTTTAAGGTTGGGTACCATATGATGATGATGATGCCCACAGAGACAGATGTTTTTAAAAGATTATGTATATATATGTATCACACATTTCATGTCACTATCTCTTAGAGGCACTCAGATGCTACAGGTTGTATCTCTTATATCTCTCTTTACAATATTGCTCTGATTTATGCTTTTCTCCCTTACATATTCAGTACTTTATTAGTATTGACGTCCCTTTTGCCTGGGGACGCTGCGTTTCATGCATGCAGGTCCCGATAGATAGGTGACAGTCCTCCTAGTCGGCTATCCTCAGCAGAAGGTGTTGGTGCACTCCACTTGCTCCGGAGTTGCCTATTTGGTCAGTATGATTGGGACATGTATTGATTGGGATGGCGGGTCCCTATCTCGACCTATATGACATTTATGTACTCTTAGAGGCTTGTAGATAGATGTATGTATATGAATACTTGTATGGCCTTATCGGCCTATGTTTTGAGTGTACAAATTATCATGTCGGCCTTATAGGCCCGTATGTCGCATGTATAAGTTTTTATATAATGTTGGGTCATCCTATGTCTAGTATGCACTTATATTTTGTTCTGGTTATCTCATGACGGCCCTTTTGGCCTATTTACCCATGATAGTACGATAATAAAGATATGTTACATTGGTACTCGATCGAGTAAGGCACCGGGTGCCCGTCGTGGCCCTTCGGTTTGGGCCGTGACAAGGCTAGCCGACTGATTTCCCAAAAAACAATATTTCATTTCAAAACTCTATCTTTCAAACCATTTAATCATAATCTCTTCAGAAGAAACCCAAAAAAAAGGAAAAACATGCGGAAAATACAGCCCAACATCGGGTGTCACTAGTTATGAGCATCTATGATACAAGTATGATAGCACTAGGTCCAATGCAGTCTACAAAGAAAATACGTCTAATAGAAATAACTATTGGAGGATAGGAGGGATAAGAGCAAGGTTGCGGTCACCATGAACTACCTTGCTAACTCCGAGATGTGCGGCGGATGATATCAACACTCACCCAAACGTCGTGTGACACCTGGATCTGCACATAAGGTGCAGGGAGTAACGTGAGTACGCCAACTCAGTAAGTAACAACCATAAATAAAGACTGAGTGTCAGTGACGAGCAGTAAAAACAGATAAAGATCACAGTATGAAATCTCAGTGAAAGAACATGTTTTTAAATCAGTTTTCAAGTCAAAACATGCTTTTAAATCAGTATTCAAGTCAAAACATCTCTTAAACTCTAGTTTCGATATAAAATATGTATATATATATATATATATATATATATATATATATATATTCACAGTTTCAATAAAGGCTCAATATAAAATAGAGTGAAAATAATGATGTCATAAACAGGCCCCTCGGGCAAGCATCACAGTCACTCATATCAGCCCCTTAGGTGTATCTCACCATCACTCATATCAGACCTTCGAGCGTATCTCACCATCACTCATATAGCCCCTCGTGCATACCCCACCATCAATTTGAAATATATCCTCAGTCATGATTTTTAACTGTTTACTGTTTAATTTAGTTTCATTACTCTATTTTGAAGTATATGAAAGTTATTTTGGGTTGAGTCCCCTGATTTTACTGAAATGCTCGAGTGGCTTGTTAGTTTTATGACTGAGTTAGGTCGAGGGCTTGATTTGTGAGGATACGATATGGGATCGGGCTGTAGGCCGCATCATGTTTTGATATAGGCCTAGGGCCTGAGTGATTTGATGCCATGATTTGGCTTGATATAGCGCTTGGGCTGAAAGAGCCCCTCCGGAGTCTGTACACACCCCAGTGAGCGCAGACACTTACCAAGTGCGAGTGCTGAGTAACGAGTGATTGGGGGGCACGAGCGATGGTGAGGTATGTCCGAGGGGCTGATATGAGAAAACAGCGTGAGGATAGTAATAAAATACCCCAGAGGGTCAAAACAGTACTGGCACAAGGCCCAAAATATGGCACTCATGCCAAGTTATAAGAATTCTTTCTATAACACATAGCTATTATACAACTTTAATCAAAATATGCAACTCTACAGTTGCTACGGGACGGACCAAGTCACAATTCCGCAACGGTGCATGCCCACACGCACGTCACCTAGCATGTGCATCACCTCAATGTAGTGAAATAGTACAAAATCTGGGGTTTCATACCCTCAGGACTAGACTTAGAATCGTTACTTACCTCAAACTGGACACAAATTTAGCCCGCGATGCTCTTGTCCCTTAATTCGACCTCCAATGCTTCGGATCTATCCAAACTCAGTATATTATCATCAATACATGCTAAGGGATTGAATCCCATATGAAAATTATCAATTTAGAAAATTGGCCAAACTCGGCCTCCGGGCCCACGTCTTGAAATCCGGTAAAATTCACAAAACTAAGAAACCCATTCACTCACGAGTCCAACCATACTAAATTTATTAATATCCGACTTCGAATCGACATTCAACTCTCAAAAATCCAATTTATGAGTTTTCCACAATTTTTCCCAATTTTCATCCCAATTCACTAGTCAACTGATGAATTCAACGATATATTCATGTATTTTAGCCAAATCTGAGTTATAATCACTTACCCTGATGAATTTCTAGAAAAACCTTCGAAATATTATCAAAACCCGAGCTCTCTAGGTCAAAATTTGAAATAAAACTCTGAATCTCGTATTTATAGTGCACCCATCGGATTCTTATTACGCTGATCGCCAAATAATACCGTCCCCGAGCTCACCTCTCCGCGGTCCGCAAAATTCCCATCGCGGTCGCGAAAAACCTCCAACTCTTGCGTTCGCGACAAAGTCCTCGTTGTCCGCGCCAGCCTCCACCGCTGACCGCGAAATACTTCCGCCCCCTCGAAGTCCTTCCGTTGACCGCGAAATTCCGGCGCGGTCCGCACTCCCAACTTCAGAGACCAACATCAGCAACACCAGCAGCTGTTTGTCAACAGCTAAACTTGTCTGTCGGCCATCCGAAACACACCCGAGGCCATTGGGACCTCAACCAACCATACCTACGCATCCCAAAACATCATATAGACTTAGCCAAACTTACGAATCACTCAAAATAACAACAAAACATCAAATCAAGATCGGACTCAAGCCTAAGAACTCATAACTCCTAAATTCAATAAACGACGGCGAAACCAATCAAACCTTGTCCGAATATCCTCAATATTTTGCACACAACTCGCATATGACACCACGAATCTATTTCAACTTTCGGAATTCCATTCTGACCCCGATATCTAATTTTTCACTACCGATCGGGATTCGCCAAATTTCAATTTCGGAATTCAAGCCTAACTCTATCACGAACTCCCTAATCACATTCCGGGCTAAACCAACCTATCATATACCATGCAATACAACTGAACAACACCTAAAGAAACAGAAATGGGGAAAACGGGTTAAAACTCTCGGAACGACCGATCGCGTCGTTACATATAGATAGATAATAATTATTATATATATACATACACTCTTTTGTCGACTATTTTTTTATTTAAGTGATTGCACGTGAACGACTATTTAGGTTAATTCCTCTTTATCAAAGAATTCCAGCATCAGTTAAAATTAATTTAAATCCAAACTTATATTCTGTAAGGCCCTAGTAAGCTGATTGGTAAAAAAGTTGTTTATAGGCTTTATTATTGTGACATGGATACATCAAGAAACCACAAGTAGTATGATTCCAAAGGTTGTCAAGGTGTTTTTTTAAAAGTAGTACTTGCCAATTTGACGTAAATATTGAAACATATCATAATTTTGCGCGACACAAAAATAGAAAAATAACAGAAAAAAGAATATAAATAAAAGCATTGGTAAATTGAACTAGGAATATTGAGACATCTCCAATCTTCCAAGAGAGCTTGAATATCACCAAAAAGTAAATATAACTAAAAAGAGAATATAAATAAAAACATGTCATAATCTTCTGTGACAACTCAAAAATCACCAAAAAAATTAGAAATTAAAAAAGATAATAAAAATAAAATAATGGTAAACTAAACTAGGATACTTATTCATCCATTTGCAAATTAAGGGATATTATTGAGAGAGTATCAAATACTAATAATCTTATAATAGCAAATCACCACTGTCCGGGCCTGGGCCTGGAATTGACTTGACCATTACAATATTGCAGAGATAAAATTTGATAATCTTTTAAAAAATGGAGAGTACAGTCACCACTATGATTAATTATCTAAATTTACTTACCTCACTATGATTAATTATCTAAATTTACTTACCTCGTAACATGTGAACACTACAAAAATGAACTGGATTTATATCTATGAACTACCAAAATTGAAAAATCAAAGGCTTCAATATGTTGGGAAAACTCTATAAATACTAGGCTTCTGCATTACAATGTTCATATCACATAGTAACTCTTAGCAATACTAGTTATATCATCTTTTTCCTTGAGAATGAGTTCTAGACTGATTAAGTGTCGCAAAATTGTTCGTCTCGCAAAGATAGATCAAAATAATCGACAAGCGACTTTCTCAAAACGCCGAAATGGTGTCTTCAAGAAAGCAAACGAGCTTGCTGTTGTGACTGGTGCTGAAGTTGGCATCATCGTGTGTCCACAAGGTAATTACAAGCTTAATTAAATCTTTTTGTCATCTATATGTACATCATATACTATCAACAAATATAACATTTTAAGCATAAATGTACTTGCATCATCATAACTAAATATGAAAATCCAAGATCTTGAACATGATTATTAACTTCACATAAAATTAAAGCATCATAAAAAAAAATACTTGGCGTGGGAGGCGATATAACATTAGATAAACTTGATTTCTCTCCTCTTTCTCTATAGGTAGCAAGCCTTACTCTTTTGGTCATCCAAATGTAAATGAAACTATCGACAAATATGTTGGCGAAGAAAGGCCTCCATCACCATCATCACCAGGCATTGATGACAAATATGTCCGAAAAGCCAATTCTAGAGAACTTAACACACGACTCAATTCTCTGCAAGACCAGCTGGATTCTGAATTAAACTTGAAAAGGAAACTCAAGCAAATGAATAAGAATGTGAAGAGCCAACAAGAGTGGTTCAAGGGTCCTATAGAGAAGATGAACTACACCGAGGCTTCAACGTTGAAGGAGGGATTGGAAGATCTGCTCTTGAAGGTGAAGAACTATGGTACTGAGCGTGGTTATGGTTACGAAAATGGAAAGTGGAAGGCTGAATAAAAGCTACTATTAGTCTTTTTTTTAAAATGATCGTTCGTGTTATTTATTTTTAAAGGTTAATCTTGGCGCAACCATAAAAGTTGTTGTTGTGTGGCTAGCATGTCATAGGTACGAACCACCTGCACATAGCAGGAGTTTAATGTAGGGGCTATTCTAGTTAATCTTTTCTTTTTGGATTGAGGTATTATGTGATGTTTTAGTGATACCTACTATGTATGCGTAATAAAAAACATGAATATGATGGAATACAAGTAGTGTTATAAAAGTGATATCTAAGTTCCAAATAATTCAAAAAATAAAAATAAAAATAATATAATGCTATTGTTTAAAAACCTAAAACTACATAAGAGATCACGGATACTTATTATATTACAAATAGTCAGAATAAAGTCTTCAAAATAATATCTAAGCTAGAGAGATACCCAAAAAAACAAAAAATCTAAAATCAAAAACTAATTTGAAAAAAATTTTTAAAGAATAAAAAAAAAAATTTGAAAGAAATAAAGCATAAAGAAGGAAAATGCAAAAGTGGAAGGAAAGTAAGAATTAGAGGCCAAACCTTTTTGTACTTTGTATTTTGCAGATAAAGTTTTAAGTGTATTTGTTTCTCAGTAAACGACAAAGAGAAAAGGTTGTGAAATTAAAATAAACAATTAAAAAAATGCTGACTTTGAAATTTTTAGTTTGAGAATTCACCATAAATTAATTTTTGAATATTAAAATTTTAGAAAAAGAATTTATTAAGCAATTTTGGTTCAAATTTGAAAAATCTCGGGGCTTACTCCCCAAATAAAAGCCTAGAACGTTGGGGCTTATGATTTAAGATACCATTCCGGGCTCATTAGCCTTAAAAATATTAATTTTATTCACCTCAAATTGCGTGCGCAGTCCAGGCGTGAATCCGGAAAGCCTCTATGTGAAAATATAAGAAATAATAATTTCTAGAGTTAAAATTTAATTTTTAGTTGGCTTTGGTGAACATTTTGAGTAAACGGATCCGGACCCGTGTTCCGATGGTCCCAGGAGGTCCGCAGTAAAATATGGGACTTGGGCGTATGCCCGGAATTGAATACCAAGGTCCCTAGCTTTAGAAATGAATTTTTGAAGAAAAATTGTTATACTGAATTTTAAAGGAAATAAAGAAATGAATTAATGTTTGAAATCGTTGGTATCAGGCCCGTATTTTGGTTTCGGAGCCCAGTACAGTTTGTTATAATGTTTAAGTCTTATCTGTGAAATTTGGTGGAAATCGGAGTTCATTTGATGTGATTCGGACGTCTGATAGAAAATTGTAAATTTGGAGTGTTCTTGAGAAAATCCTGAGTTTTGATGTTAAATTCATAGTTTTAAGTGTTATTTTTGTGATTTGATCGCACAAACAAGTCCGTATGATGTTTTTAGACTTGTGTGCATGTTTGTTTTGGAGTCTCGAGGGCTCGAGTGAGTTTTGGATAGGCTACGGGGTGTTTCAGACTTAAAAACTTATGCTATTATAACTGCTACTGGTGCACTGGCTCGTTCTTCTTCGTGATCGCCAAGCTTCTCCCGCGACCGTAAAGAGTAAATGCACTTAGGGGGTTGTTTTGTTCTTCGCGAACACGAAGTCCTGGACGTGAACGTGAAGCAATGAGGGGAGTACCCTTCGCGAATGCGGGCAGACTTATGTGAACGCTGTGACTTATGGGCCTGGGGGAGGGGAGCCTCGAATTTTTTTTTCGTGAACGCGATTGTCATCTGAAGCAAAGCTTCGCGAACGCATTCAATACCTCACGAATGCGAAGGCCATTGGGTCGTAACTCTCCGCATATCACGATAGGCCTATCGCAAACGCGATGAAGGCCTGCCCAGCGAGTAAAAACAGAACAGCAACACGGGAATAAGCCATTATTTCATATTTTCAAGACCAAGAAGATCTAGAAGCGATTTTCAATAAATAAGTTCTTCCCCAAAGTGTTGGTAAACGATTCTAAACTATTTTCTTTCGATTACCCGTTGTTTTTCATCACTTTTCAATGAAAAATCAAGGGTTTTCATGGTAGAAATTGGGGGTTTGGGTAGAATTAGAGAATTTTGTAAAACTGGAATTTAGACCTCGAATTGGGGTCGGATTTCGAAACTAACTACATATTCGGGCTCGGGGGTGAATGAGTAAACAGAATTTGGGTTGAACCTCGAGTTTTGACCTAGCGGGCCCGGGGTCGGTTTTTAACTTTTATGGGAAAACTTAGGAAAACCATAACTTTTGCATTAAAGTTAGTTCCTTTAGCACTAATTAATGATATTGAACTAATTATGATTAGATACGAGTGGGTTGGAGGTGAATTCAAAAGGAAAAGTTGTAATTGAGCAGTGAGTGGCCTGCGAGATTGAGGTAAGTGTTTGGTCTAACTTTGACTTGAGGGATTAGGAATCCCCGACTTAAATTCTATGTGAAATTGTATGTGTGTGAGGTATAGGTGAGGTAACGAGTACCTATGCGCCACCAAATTATCCATTTAACATGTTCCCTTTCCCATTTCCAATTTATTATATTCCCGTCTTAATTATTTCATGATTATTGATGCTTCCATGTCTACTTGTTTTGTTAAATATATATTGTTTCACTTATTTGAAAGTATTAATTGTTCCTTAGCTTTGTCGTGGTACATTAATGGTGGAGCTGGTGGTTAGTGTTTCATGATACATTCCTGTTGGTTTCGCTATGTAGTAATAATTGGTGAAGTTTCTTAATTGTACATCTTTCCGTTTACATTAGTTCAGATATAAATATTGTGAAGGATTTTGGTCTAAATTATGAAACTCTTATTATAAATGGTGAAACGTGATTGTCTGGTGGGAGTGGGTTGCACGCCGCAACGTGATTATCTAGTTTAGTATTTCCTTGTTGATTTATTAAACATTGTACACATGTTATATTATAAATGCCCCACTGTAGCCTCATCACTACCTCATCAAGGTTAGGCTCGGCACTTACTAGTATATGGGGTCGGTTGTACTGATAATGCACTCTGCACTTCTTGTGCAGATCCAGGTTCCGGTCAGAGTTGATCCTTGAGCAGTAGTTGATATTCGCACGGAGACATGAGGTAGATCTGCTGGCGTCCACAGATTCCTCGACTCTTATCCATATTATTTATTTACTGTTTTATTTAATTCAAAACATATATATATTTTCTTTCAGCCAAATAATTGTATTAATCTTTAGTAGTTCGTGAATTGTGACTCGAAATCCTGGGTAGCTAGATATTAGTATTAGTCTCGTGGCATCGTTTTATTTCTCCATAAATTATTTTGATATCATTTATTGGATAATATTAGACCTCGTGTTAAGTTCTAATTGGTTAAAATGTGGAATTCCTCTAACATTGGCTTGTGCCACGACCTAAAACCCAACCCGATCGTGATGGCGCCTATCGTGGAACTAGGCAAGCCTATACTCTTAACCAATTCATTTTCTATCATAGCTTAAATATTAACCCTTTTCCATCAAAGAGACCAAAATAAAAGATAGAATCAACTCAAAATTTCTGTAAAAAGGGAAATCCCCAAAATCTGGTGTCACTAAGTCATGAGCCTTACTACAACTGTCGATACAAAATGAACGAACACTATCTGAAATAATAAAATACGACAAGGAAGATAAAGGAGAAAACGAGGTTGCGATCGCCAGCAGCTACCTCGATGTCTCCGGCTGGAACTCTGACAATAATCAGCAACCGCTACCGGGTCCCGAAGTACCTCAATCTGCACACAAGGTGCAAGGGATAACGTGAGTACACCAACTTTGTAAGTAACAAGCCTAAAATGTGGGCTGAGAGGTAGTGACGGACTAAGCCTCCACATTCACAACATAACCAATGTACAGAAAATTTAGGCATGCTTTCAGTTAACTAGATAGCTCAAGGTGATAAGACATGTACAATTCTGAACAGTTTAACATATATAATTCAATGTACTCTACATGCCAATGCCTCAACAGTATGAAATGCACAATGTGCTCCCACTCTCATATACTCGTCCACTTAGTACTGTATATGGCTCTCATGGCCCAGGGAAGATCCATCCTAGAATATATACACATCAGACCGAAGTCACTCAGTACTGAGGAAGGCCGGTCCAGCCCAATGGAAAGATCCATCTCTAGATAATGATACACCTCACAACCATGCGGTACTATATATGGCTCAACAGCCCAGGGAAGATCATCCCAGAATACGTATACATATCACTGACATAAGTCGCTCAGTACCGAGGAAACATGTCAATCCAGCCTCATGGAAAATATCCATCTCCAATATAAACACTTCGGACATGATCCATGTCCAGGAAAGATCCATCCCTCAAATATCACTGCGCTCACTGGGGATGTGTTACAGACTCCACAGGGGCTCCTGCAGCCCAAGCACTATCATAAGCCAAATCCAGGCATAATCAATATAACATATTGCGGCGTGTAGCCCGATCCCACAATTGTCACTCATTATCAGGCTCTCGGCCTCACTCAGTCATCACTCTCCATTCTCGCTCACATGGGCTCACAATGCATGAACTATCCTGAATCAATGATATAACGTGTAAAACAACAATTACCGAGGCTGATACATGATATGATATGCAATGAGAGGACTGAGTATATAATATCAATGAAACACATGATATGACAGTACTAAATGACCACTCTGGTCTCACCAATATTGGCGTGAAGCCTTAACATAATGTCTTGCATGATTTCGAGCATGATTTGCATTAAGACGATCGCTCGGGTCTCAACAGGATCGTCGTAAAGCCTTAACATAATATCTAGCATGATTTCCAACATGTTTACTTTAATCACATTGAAAGAAGCACACATATCAAAAAGAAAGAACTACTAAATGGTGCCATGGAATGAACCAGGTCACAAGTCTCACGGTGCACGCCCGCACGCCCATCACTTGGCATGTGTGTCACCCAATTCTAATCACATAACACGTAGTTCGGGGTTTCAAACCCTCAGAACCAAGTTTGGAAGGGTTACTTACCTTAATTAAGCCAAAACTCTACTCTGCAATGCCCTTGCCGCTCGACTCGGCCACAAATCACCCCGAATCTAACCAAAATACATATTATATCATTAATATATGTCAAATGAGCGAAGCCTGCATCAAAATTATCAAATTACATCACAAATCCGGAATTTGGTCAAACCCGACCCCCAAACCCAAGTCTCGGAATCCAACAAAAATCACAAAATTAGAATCCTTATTCTCTCACAAGTCTACCCATATCAAATTCATCAAAATCTGGCATCAAATGGTCAACCCCCAAAATGAACTCTCCCATTTCCCCTCATTTTTCACCCAATTTCCACCTAAAATCACAAATTAATGATGAAATTAAAGGCGTAATCATGGATTTTAACCAAAAGCAAGTGAGATATACTTAGCCCAATCAACTCTATGAAAAAATCTTCAAAGATTACCTAATCCCGTGGTCTCTGGCTCAAAATATGAGAAATGGGTTCAAACACTCGATTTGAATTTTTAATACTGCTGCCCAGGTCTTTCTTCAGTGCGATCGCGTCAACTTCCACGCGATCGCGAAGCACTGCCCCTAATCACCTTACCCGATCATAGACAAACCTCACGAGTTTGCGATTAAAGGCCACACAATCCCACGCGTTCGCATCCTCTCTCACGCGTTCGCGTAGAGCAAACGATCAACCTTCACTCGCTCCCTCTCTTCTGCGCGAATGCGCCACTGACCATGTGTTTGAAAAGCACAATGCCACACTGTAACGCGATCGTGTCCTAGCTTATGCGATCGCATAAACAAACTCACACAGTCCCCAGCTAAGCCTATGCAATCGCTAACACACATCTGCGATCGCATAGAGGAACACCAGAACAGAACACCAGCAAAACAATCTGCTAACTTCAAACCACGAATTGGCCCGTTAACCACCCGAAACATGCCTGAGGTCCTCGGGACCTCAACCAAATATGCCAATGTATTCCATAACCTCGTTCAAATTTATCCGAGCCTTCGAACCAAAAACAACACCGAAACACCAAATCTATCTCGGATTCAAGCCTAAGAACTTGGAAACTTCTAAATTCCACAAACAACGTTGAAAACTATCAAATCACCTCTGAATGACCTGAAATTTTTCACACAAATCTCAAATGACAATACGAACCTGTTCCAACTTTCGAAATTCCATTCTGACCCTGATAGCTAATTTTTCCACTGCCGACTGGAAATCGCCAAAAATTCAATTTCGCCAATCCAAACCTAATTCTACTCCGGATCTCCGAACAACATTTTGAACAGACTCCTAAGTCCCAAATCACCTAATGAAGTTATCCGAACCATGAAAACCAAATTTCGATATCATTTACCTATAAGTCAACTTTTGGTTGACTTTTCCAATTATTCATCCAACTTAAGAGACTAAGTGTCTCATTTCTCATCACATCCGCTCCGAACCCGAGTCAACCAATCTAACACAACATGCTAGAGCTGAATAACACATAAAATGATAGAAATAGGGGAAATGGGGATAAACTCTCAGAACGACCGGCCAAGTCATTACAGCTTGCCTAGCAAGTATGATGTTAGGCGCCATCACGATCCCGTGGGTTGTGAAATTAGGTCATGACAATTTAAAATCATGAAAAGTTACAATTTAAATAGAATAAATATTAAAAGTATGTCAATGCTAAGTAAAACCACAAACCAATTCTAGATCATCCCAAAATCCGATGTCACAAGTGCATGAGCATTTACGAAGGAGTGCAATGATAATACAACATCTGTTATGGATATAAAATAGACAGGATAAAATAAATAAATAAGATGAAGACGTAGTGACGAGGGGTCGATATCGATACTTACTAGTGGTCCAACAAATAAAGTACAGGAATCATAGGCTTGCATGAAATACAACAAAATCAATAGGGCAAGTAACAGTAGTTAACAAAATCTGTTAGCAAAATATCATCAGTTTAAAATCCCCAAGTTCCACATGTTATCTCATCACTATAAGAACCATCAATTAAATATCCTCTCTCAAGTCATAGAAGAATATCATGAGATTTCCAAGTTTTATCAAGAGGTATATCTCGTGGTATTCAGACTCTTAACGATTTTTATGCACGAATTATGCTGAGGTCGTTCGGTCTGATCCTTATAGTCGTGTACGTACACTGCAGAGGTCGTACAATCCGAACCATAGATTCATCCCATAATATATATATATATATATATATATATATATATATATATATATATATATATATATATATATAACATATGTAACAACCCGACTGGTTGTTTGGAGAGCCCCGTTTACCCTATTTATGCTTCTTTTGTGCTTACAACTGCCTTATGTCTTACCAGGTTGGTTGGTTCGGGTCTGGAGTGGTTTTAGAGTGAATTGAGACACTTAGTCTCTTAATTGGAAGCTTAAGTTAGAAAAATCGACCGGATGTCGGCTTATGGGTAAATGACCTCAGATTTGTATTTTGATGGTTCTTTTAGCTCCGTTAGATGATTTTGGACTTAGGAGCACGTCCAGAATGTAATTTGGAGGCCCGTAGTAAAATTAAGCTTGAATTGACGAAACTTGGAATTTTTGTGATTTTGGTAGGCAGTGTAAATTTTTATATCGAGGTTGGATTGGATTTCTAGAAGTTGGAGTATCTTCGTGGTGTCATATTTGACTTGTGTGTAAATTTTGAGGTCAATCGGACGTGGTTTGATAGGTATCGGCGTCGTTTGTGGAATTCGGAAATTTCTAAGTTCATTAAGCTTGAATCCGTCTGTAATTTCATGTTATTGATGTTATTGAAGTGGTTTGAGGATTAGACTAATTTTGTATAGTGTTTTGAAGCTTGATGGTATGTTTGGTTGAGGTCCCGAGGGCCTCGGGTGAGTTTCACGTGGTTAATAGAGCATTTCTGGCTTTTGAGTGATAGTTGATGTCTATTGTTGCATTTCTTCTAGTTTCCTTATACGCGACCGCATGAGTGGGACCGCGATCGCGTAGGTCTATTGAGGGAAGCTGGAGGATTATTCTATAAGATCGGAAGTTGGGGGCTAATAAGTTTGGCTATCGCGGACGCGAGTATAGGTCCGCATTCGTGAAAAGGAGAAGAGGCAACTGTGTGTCATGCATTTGTGCTCCGCGATCATGTGAGGTGAGTCGCGACCACATAGGTTGAAGGAAGCTGTAGTATGCGATCGCGTAGAGGTCTCTGCATTCGTGTAAGGTAAGTCGAGGGGCAGCCTATTTTGTGCTTTGCGATCGCGAGGCGAATTCCACGATCGCGATTAAGGAAATCTCGACAGGCAATATTAATTTCAAAAACAAGGGTTTGAACTCATTTTCATATTTTGAGCTAGAAAACACGGAATTGGGTGATTTTTGAAGGGATTTTCGTGGAGTTGATTGGGGTAAGTGATTTCTACTTGATTTTGGTTAAATTCCATGATTTCATCTTTAATTTTATCATCTAATTTGTGATTTGGGGAACAAGAGGAAGAACTCTTGAGTTAGAATTTTGAGGTTTTGAATGGGATTTTGTTATCGGATTTGAGAAATTTTGGTATGGTTAGGCTAGTGAATGAATGGGCTTTGGGGTTTTGTGACTTTTGTCGGGTTTCAAGACGTGGGCCCTAGGGGCCGAGTTGAGCCGCTTTCAGATTTTGGGCTATATTTTAGTAGTTTTCTTGTGGAATCGATTCTTTTAGCCTATATTGATTATCTCGAATTGTTTGTGGCTACATTCGGGGAATTTGGAGGCCGGTTCGAGAGGCAAAGGCATTTCAGAGTAGTATTTCTGTGCGGTTGAGGTAAGTAACAATCTTAAATCTAGTTTTGAGGGTATGAAACCCCGAGAATTGGTATGATATGAATATCTGAAGGTGATGCACAGCTAGGTGACGCGCGTGTGAGCGTGAACCGTGAAGGATTTAGACTTGGTCCGTCCCGTGAGTCTGTAAGGTCGTATAGCCCATTGTTATTACTTGGTTTTCCTTGTCTTTGAGAAATTGACTGGCTTTCATGTTAGAAACTATACTTAGGCCAAATGAAATCATTGTTGGGTCCTGCAGCAGTCGTATGCTTGTTGATTTGGATGCTAATTGATGTCTTGTACTCAGTCACCATCTTACATGTGTATCATATCTCCGTTCTCTCTCACTTCCTTTTGATACACTTTGTATTCTCTATTTGGGTTGATTATTGTGATATTCTGTGAGCCAGAGAGGCTAGTGACTGAGAAAGGGCTTGAGTGCTGAACTATGAGCTATGTGAGGTATATGGGTCGGGTTGCATGCTGCAACAAGCCTTCGGGCCATACACATATTATGGATCGGTTTGCACGTCGCAATAATATTGGATCGGATTGCACGTCGCAACAATATTGGATCGGGCTGCACGCCGTAGAAATATAGCGCTTGGGCTGAAGGAGCACCTCTGGAGTCTTACACCCTTAGTGAGCGCAGGTACCTATTGTGAGTGTGTGATGAGGGCTGAGAGCCGAAAGTATGAGTTGTTGAGATGAGTTGAGTGACTGCTGCTTTGAGAGGCTGTACTTGCTTTTATTTATTGTTGTACTTAGTGTTTATCTATTGCTGTTGTGAAATTTCTTGAAGATTCATATCTGTTTTACTTGAGCTCGAACTGATTTGACTTAAATTAACTGGATTTGAAAGCATGTTCACTCTTTATTGAGAACTTTAACAATTAACTGTATTTTCATAGCTCATCTCTGCTCCTCAGTTCCTTATTTAATTCTGTTACTTGCTGAGTTGGTAGTACTCACACTACATCCTGCACTTCATGTGCAGATCCAGGTGTGTACGGTTCTGGCGGTCGCTGAGTTCATGTGCGAGCTGATTATCAGAGACTTACGAAGTAGCTGCTGGCGTCCGAAGTCCTTGTTTCTCCCTCTTATTATATTTTCTCTCTTGTATTGGCATTTGGCACAGACTGTAGTAGATGTTGTTACTAGATTGGTTGTTAGATGCTCATGACTTAGTGACACCCCGATATCGGGCAACTATTCTGCACTTGTGTTTTGGGTTTAATCCCGTTGTTATGTAAACCTCCGGTTAATTGAATTGCTTTAGCTCACTTATGTCATATATTGAAAGCATATTGAGAATATCGAGTTGCCTAGTTCCACGATAGGAGCCATCACGACAGGTTAGGTATTTGGGTCGTGACAAGTTGGTATCAGAGTCTAGGTTACATATGTCTCACGAGTCATGAGTAGGTTTAGTAGAGTCTTGCGGATTGGTACGGAGACGTTTGTATTTATCTTCGAGAGGTTGCAGAACCCTTAGGAAAACTCTATATTCTTGAATTATTGTTGTGCGAATCTGTTGATTCTGGTAACTAAACTTCTTTTGTTTCTGGTAACTAAACTTCTGTTGTTTCATTCTCTCACAGATGGTGAGGACTCGTACTACTGGGCAGGATGGAAAGCCACCAGTAGCACCAGTCAGGTATTCTGGAGACCAGTGGGGTCTCGTTCACTACCTTTCAGCTCTCTGGGGCTGCATTCAGTTGGTGGGAGACTTACGAGAGACATAGGCTGCACTACAAGAAAAAGTCTTATTAGGGACCGTCATTTAGCGACGAGTTTTAAGTATGGTCCCTAAAAGTGTACTTATAGGGGTGGGAATTTTTTTTTGGTCTATAATATGCAATTTTATCTTTTAAATACACGACCAGACATATTCTGGCTTGTACAAAAATTAATATCTGGTCTCTAATATTAGATTTTAGCGGGATAGGGGCGGGGCTGATGAAAACTAAAAGTAAAAAAAAAAAAAAAAAAAAGGAAATTAAGCTCCAAAATTTCACGGTATCCCTCCAAATTCTCTTTCACCCTAAAATCTCTCAAATACTTTCAGCCTAAATCCCTAAGAGACGGCTGCTAAACTCCTTCAAAATTCAGAAGGTCAAAAACTCAGAAAGGTTGCAAAGAGCGAGGCGGCCACTTCGTCAATCAGAACTCTGTTTAATTTCTTCTTTGGAGGCCTTAATCCAAAGCACTTTACACAAATTATACTATTGGATTATCCACCTAAACAAGATTAAGTTTAATTTCTTTCTCTTTAATCTGTTCTGCTTCTTTTTTCTTCTTCGTGCTTTTTTTTCCAATTGCATGAGAAATCGCGAAACGTCAGGAGTATATTCATTTTGTTTAATTTAATTTACTAATTGATTTAGTTCGGTGGGTAGAAAGAAACGGAGAAAGACGATTAATTTAAGTGTTTATGGAAATAATTTTATAGTTTAAGTAGTACTACAATATCAAAAGCATAGAATCTTTGTCCAGTTGAAGAGCAAAGAAACATTATCGTGGATGAGATTCCAAGTTGATAGTGGATTCTCAGACTAATTAAATATTTTTTTATTTAATTGATGATACATCTTTCATTGGATTCCACTAATCTATTTTTCTTTCATTTTTAGTTCTGAATTATGTTAAGAAGAAAATGCAAGCATTTTTAAATACAAAAAAAGAGCCCCCACTTTCTGAATAAATTGAAGCAAGTGATGAAGAATTCACATGGGAGATGAGTCAGATCTCCTCCGTAATTCAAATTCGGGAGCTGTTATACGTACATTTTTCTTCTAATAAATTTTCAGAAAGCACGGTTGATTAACCGCTATTAACTTTCTATAGCTACTATAGGGTTCTTCAATTTTTGTTTCTTTATTTGTTTTCTGCAACTTAGAACTCTATATATGGAGAGTCTAAATCCCGAGTTCTATATGTAAAAATCACTCTTACTAATTGACCTTTTAGGTTTTCCTGTTTATATAGTTTTGTTTATTGAAAATGTAGAATGAAGCTAAGTTAAAAGTAGTTGCTTTAATAATGATTATGAAATAACTATTTACAGCACACAGAGCATCATTTTCATTAAGAAATCATGTCTGCAAAGTCAAATAGTTCCTGTAACAGCAAGATACTCTATAAAGCTTGAAATTGAGATTTTTGATAATATTACATTTTGTACATTTGGTGTTAAGTAAAACTCTGACCTAACACTGTTGTGGAGAAATCTTTTAGTACCATTTTGCAGCTTATTGGTGTGTCACATGTTGATTATCAAGCTTATTGGTTGTTTTGAAAAGTGATCTTTCTTGTGTGAGTGATAAAAGTGAGGTTATTGAGTTTAAAATTGGTTGATCTTTGTTGTGTGAGGAGAAATTTGTACAAAAGAGGGGATGTTTGGTTGCTCGTAAAATCATCGGACATCAGAGAATGCCAAGCACCCCAGAACTGAAATTTCACCAAAAATGGGTATTGGTTGCTCGTATTAGGACTGCAATATGATTTATAATTTTGTTCAGCATATCCCAACATTCAGTCATGGAATATATTCAGTGTTTTTTTTTGTCTTTTAAGCAAATGGGGCTCAAATGTGAGTAATGATAAGGCAAAGAGAATATAGGTTGAGCCTCGTAATGTGCTGATAAGGTCAATGTCTTGAGCATTAAATTAACCACGTTCACTACTTAGGACATGGTATATATATAGAGAGAGAGCTAGTTCTTGATTAAAAAAAAAAAGTGACAAATGTAGCTAGTATCTCATTAGATAACAATCATTACAATTTTTTTAACAATAGAATGATAGTTATTGTATTCTTTTTTTATTTAAGGAAGACAAGATAAAAAATCAGTGATTTAATTTTAGAGTGTCTTATGTATTTTAATTTCTCATTTTGTTGAGAAATTGTGAGTTATATGTTATGCATATCAACTTGTAGTTTATTTCATTCTTGTAAAATCGTAGGAAGTTTAGTCATAAAGATGGGTCTGACAAGTGTAATAACAAGTAATGTGCATCGTAGTACTTTCTTTTATAAGTAATGTGCATCTTAATGTTTTTGCGATCTTAATTTTTTAAATATTATTTCTATTTACTTTACAAGTTATGTCACCAAGTAAGCGATGGATGCAACTTGTTGATAACTGACTTGACGAATCCTACTTAATTCGGGTGCAAAACTTTTTGGATTATGCCTTAAGAAGAACATGAGAATTGTATGAAATACGATGTCCGTGTGTCAAATGTTGTAACACAACATTAGGAACACGTGAGATAGTAGAGATACATTTGAAAGAATATGCAATATTCAAAATTATACTTTTTGGTATCATCATGGAGAAGTTCTGGGTGAGCCACAGTCGAAATGCGAAGTTGAAGATGATAATGAAGTAGATGATTATGAGGATGAGGATGAAATACATAAAATGTTGAGGGATTTATATCCTAATCATGATAGAGGCAATGCTGATGTTGGTTACAATGATTTACTTGAAAAAGAACCAAATGTTGAAGTCAAAATTTTTTTACAGCCTACTGAAAGATTTCGAGAAGCCACTATACCAAAGATAAAAAATTTCAAAGCTTTGCACTTTGATTAAACTGCTTCACATAAAAAGTATGGGTCGTTGGAGCAACGAGTATTTACAATATTATTAAAAATGTTGAAGGGTGAGATGTTGCCTGATGGAGCGAATTTGCCAAATTCATATTATGAGGCAAAGAAGGTGATTCAGGACCTTGGGCCTTCCTACCAAAAAATTGATGCTTGTGTAAATGATTGCATGTTATATTGGAAGGAAGATAACTTACTTGATTCCTATAAAGTTTGTGGTGCATCCAGATGGAAAACAGATAAACACAGCGGGGAAGCAAAGAATAAGAATGGTAAAAAAATAGCATAAAATATTTTACGTTATTTTCCATTGAAGCCTAGGCTTCAAAGATTGTATATGTGTGCAAAGACATCTTCTCTAATGATATGACATCATGATAAAAGGGTTGATGATGGAACAATGAGGCACCCAGTTAATTCAATGGCATGGAAATCATTTGATGAACTTCATCCCTCATTTGCGACTGAGCCTCGTAATATTCGATTTGGACTTGCTAGTGATGGATTCCAGCCATTGCAGAATTCAAAAACCTCATATAGTATTTGGCTTGTGGTACTTATTCCTTATAATTTACCACTTTGATTGGGTATGAAACAGAAAAATTTCATTATGTCCATGCTTATTCCTAATCCAGATAGCCCAGGAGATGCAATTGACATATATCTTCAACCCTTGATAGAGGAGTTGAATGAGTTATGGGAAATTGGTGTTGAGACCTTTGATGCATCAACCAGATAGAATTTTAAGTTACATGCTTCATTGTTATGGACCATCAATGACTTTCTAGCATATAGAAATTTATCTGGATGGAGTACAAAAGGTAAATTGGCATGCCCATGTTGCAATAAAGACACTTCCTCAATCAGATTGAAGAATAGTAAGAAACAATATTTTATGGGTCATCAACATTACCTTCCTCTTAATCACAAATGGAGGAATGATAAGGAGTCCTTTGATGGCACAAAAGAGAAAAGGCTCCCACCAAAAATGCGTTCTGGTATTGAGATACTTAATCAAGTGAAAGATCTTAAAGGGTTACAGTTAATAAAGGATCCAAAGAAAATGATCAAGATATCACATGATGTTCGAAAAGATAACTGGAATAAGAAGAGTATCTTTTTTGAAATTCTATATTGAAAATCTCTTTTGTTGCGACATAATTTGGATGTTATGCATATTGAAAAAAAATTAATCTGATAATATTATAGGGACGATCATGAATGCCAAAGGAAAGACCAAGGACACCATTAAAACTCGACTAGATTTGCAAGAAATGAACATTAGGCTAGAATTGCACCCAATCAAAAAAGGAGAAAAATATGAAGTTCCAACTGCATGTTACACATTATCTCTTCAAGAAAAGTACAACATATGCCTTTTCTTAAAGAATTTAAAGGTGCTAGATGTATTTTCATCTAATATTTCTCAAAATGTTAACTTGAAAGATCACAAGATTTCTGGCTTAAAGAGTCATGATTGCCATGTTCTTCTACACCATTTACTCCCTCTTACTCTGCCTGGTATGCTATCCAAAATAGTGTGTGAAACCCTTATTGAGTTGTCTTTATTTTTTAATGTGCTTGGAGAAAAGGCATTAAGGACCAGTGACTTGGATCAGGTTGAAGCTCAAATTCCTATAACACTTTGTAAGTTAGAAAATGTATTCCCTCCCTAATTTTTTTGATGTCATGGTGCAATTACCTACTCACTTAGCTAATGAAGCTAAGCTTGCTGGACCGGTTCAGTATCGGGGGATGTATCCTATAGAACGATGGTTATATTTTTTGAAATCTCTCATTGGTAACAGGGTTTGTCCAGAAGGTTCCATTGCAGAGGATTACCTTGCAAATGAATGTATGCCCTTATGTTCTAGGTATCTGCATAGAATCAACACAAAGTTTAAATCGGCCAGAACGAAATTACGATGGTGGCTTATAAAATTATGATGGAGGTTTATCTCTATTCTGTAAATCTGGAAAAACTTAAGGAGCTCCAAAACATCATGATCTTGAAGCAGATGAATTGGAGAAAGTACATATATACATACTGAAGAATTGTGATAAAGTTCTACCATTTCTAGAGTATGAAATTTTTTCCTTCATATCGTATTTTGTTTCCTTGTTTCCTTTAGGATTGTTTATCCTTTATGTATGACATTTGTGGTTCAACTAAAATTTGTAGAGAGTTTGCACGAATTCATATGGATTCTACTCAACATCTGTATGATATAGAATGGAACAGATAATTTATTGAATGGTTTAAAGATAGGGTGAGTAATATATACATATTAAATTTAAAAATCCAATATTATATTACACATTCTAAAGTAATCAACTTTATCTTGTTAATAGGTTGCACAATTGTATAAAGAAGATGATAGTTAGATCATGGAAGATCTTCTTGCACTTTCACGTGGTCCTACCCAATATGTGTTTCATTATAATGGCTACATTGTTAATAGATATAGATTTCATGTATAAGATTATGATAAACATTTAAGGATTCAAAATTGTTGTGTGGTTGTTGTCGGTGAGACTGATGAACATAGTGAGAATATTGATTACTATGGAGTTTTAACTGATGTTCTTGAATTGCAATTCACTGGAAGAAGAGTGACTTTGTTTTGATATAATTGGTTTGATGCGTATGATTGTCACGACCCGAAAAGCAACCCGGCTGTGATGGCGCCTATCAGGCTAGCCAATTCACTATGAATAACATAACAAACCTTTCGTTTGATTCAATATTAACCAGTATTTCATAAATTTTCCATTTTAGCATTTCAAAACAAATAAAGTTAGGTAAAATATTTAAATACAACCCCAAAACCCGGAGTCATCAGTCATGAACAACTAAAAGGAAATAAAAATCTAGTATTGTTCCCTTAATACAAACAAGTCTGAGAATAAACAGACTGACTAAATATGAAGGAGAAAAGCAAGGTTGCGAACGCCGTGCAACCACCTTGCAATCTCCGATGTGCTCCAAAGAGAGTAAACCATCTCTCACTCAGCCTTGACACCTGAATCTGCACACAAGGTGCAAGGAGTAACATGAGTACACCAACTCAGTAAGTAACAAGCCCAACCTTTGGACTGAGAGGTAGTGACAGAATAAACCTCCATATTCATGACAGAATAAATGTACAGAAATTTAGGCAATTCTTTCAGTTAACTAGATAGCTCAAAGTGATAAGATAAACGCAGTTCCAAACAGTTTAACATATGAAATGCACAATGTGCTCCCACTCTCAAATACTCGCCCACTCAGTACTGTATATGGCTCGCATGGCTAGGGAAGATTCATCCCATAATATATATACATCAGAAAAAAGTAACTCAGTATTGAGGAAGGCCGATCTAGCCCTACGGGGAAGATGTATCTCCAGATTATGCCCAGCTAGACCCAAGAAACTGCCAATATCTGTCGGGGTCGTTAGCCTAGCCCAATCCTTTGCCGCTGCAATCTTTTGGGGATCAACCCAAATCCCTTCCCTGGAAACAACATGGCCCAAAAAGGTGACTGATTCTAGACAAAACTTACATTTTGAAAACTTTGCATACAATTGGTGCTCATGAAGAGTCTGCAGAACTGCCCCGAGGTGATTAGCATGATCCTCCTGACTCCGCGAATAAACAAGAATATCGTCAATGAAGACAATCACAAAGGAGTCGAGAAATAATTTGAAAACCCGATTCATAAGATCCATAAAAGCTGATGGGGCATTGGTTAGCACAAAAGACATTACCAGAAATTCAAAGTGCCCATAACGAGTCCTGAAGGCAGTCTTAGGAATATCCTGCTCCCTGATTTTTAACTGGTGATACCCGGAGCGCAAATCAATCTTTGAGAAGAACCTAGCACCTTGCAACTGATCGAACAAATCATCTATTCGAGGCAATGGGTATTTGTTTTTGATGGTGAATTTGTTGAGCTGCCGATAATCAATACATATCCGAAGCGATCCATCCTTCTTTCTGACAAAAAGAATCGGTGCTCCACAAGGCGACACACTTGGCCGAATGAAACCCTTTTCTAACAGACCTTTCAATTGTTCCTTCAACTCCCTTAATTCTGCTGGTGCTATCCTGTAAGGTGGAATAGATATTGGCTGCGTATCTGGCAATAAATCAATCCCGAAATCAATCTCTCTATCTGGAGGAATCCCAGGAATCTCGTCCAGAAATACTTCAAGAAATTCATTCACAACAGGCAAAGATTCGGGAGTAGGCACCTCTGAAGTGGTGTCCGCAACCTGGACCAAATGGTAGATGCACCCTTTTTTGATCATCTTTGAGGCTTTAAGGCAGGAAATGAATCTACCTCTTGGAACAACATTATTATCCTCCCACTCGATAACTAATATATTAGGAAACTCGAGCCTCATAGTTCTAGTTCGGCAGTCGAGTTTAGCAAATCACGAATAGAGCCAATCCATCCCCATAATTACATCAAAATCTACAATTTATAACTCAATAAGATAGGCTGTGGTATCCCGACCACGCACCGTGACAACACAATTACTATAGACTCGCACGACTGTAATGGAATCACCAACCGGAGTCAACACAGAGAACGACTCGTGAAGCTGTTCGGGTTCTATCCCAAAATATGAAGCAATAAAGGGGGTAACTATGACAAAGAAGACTCGGGATCAATAAGAGTATAAAAATCATGTGACTGAACAGTCAGAATACATGTGACAACATCTGGAGAAGCCTCCGCATTCTGGCAACCACTCAAAGCATAGAATAGACTGGGTCCCTCTCGATCCTGTGATCCAACCCTAACTATACTGCGCCCAGCTAGAGCTAGAGGGTGTGCTGAAGATGTAGCAGCTGAAGAGCTGGATGGCTGAGCAGAACCCCTACCCGCGCCCTGACTGGGTGCACGACAGTCTCGCAGCATATGGCATCTCTCTCCACATCTATAGCATACGGGTATATCCAAGTAACAAGTCTTAGAATGAAACTTCCCACACTTAGGGCATGGGGCCCTCCGCTACTGCTGGAACCTCCCACCGGAATGACCCGACTGTCGGAACCTCCTGTTGTCTGGACCTGGTCCAAAGCGACCTCCCCGCTGATAACTGTGCCGTGATGGTGGGGCACTGGCTGAGGACTGAGCATAGGATTGGGATGGCCCTGATGACCCTCTCCCAAGGACTGATCTCCCTCCTCCAACTGAACTCCCGGGGTTGCCCGCTGACCGGGCCCTACTACTAATCTCCCTCTCCATTCTTATCTTCATCTTCCGAGCCTCTGTGGCCTGGGTGAATCCCACGATCTTCCCATAATTCATATCCGAATGCAAGGCAGCTGTAGCAGCTTCATTAACAGCCAAGGGACCAATGCCCTGAATAAACCGTCGAACTCTGGCCTCCATAGTAAACACCATGTGAACAACATATTTGGACAAGCGCACAAACTCCATATGATACTCCCACACACTCATGTTGCCCTGCTTGAGGGACTCAAACTATGAAGCACAGGCTGCCATAATCACAACACGCAATAAATGATCCATAAAGGCATCCACAAACTCCTCCCACCTCGCCGGAGGTCTCCCCTCTCCACGGGAACTCTCCCACATTTCAAACCACGAATATGCCGCTCCCTTCAGACGATAGGAAGCCAACTCACCCCCTCAGTCTCAGTAGCCCTCATAACTCGGAGGGTCTTGTACATCTCATCAATAAACTCCTGAGGGTCGGCCTCTGGGTTGGCGCCTGTGAACTCTAGAGGGGCTAACCGTAGAAACTGGTCGACCCTGGAACCTGAAGAATCCCCTTGCTCGCTAGAGGGTGCAGGGGCAACATGTGATCTTTGGGCCTGGGAGGCCACTAGCTGAGTTAACATCTGAATAGCTCCCCTGAGGTCCCCATTAGAAATACCGAGATCGGAAGCTAGGACTGAAGAAGGATCATGAACATCAGCGGGAGGGAATGTAGCACCCTCCGCTGGAGCAGGAATAGGAATACCCTGGCCTGGGATTGAAGATTCAGACAGATTCAAGGTTGGGGAATCATTCTCACCCGCACCATTAGATAAAGAATTCACGGCCACCCCTAGGGTGGCATTGGCCTCTAGGCCGAGTCGAGCTCTCTTCTTGGGTGCCATTTACTGAAAATCAGAACAATGCACGAGTTAGAGATAGACAACCTCACCTTTCACCACGTCGCACGATATAAAATAGCAATAAAAGGGTATTTTCCTAAATGTCCATGCAACCCCCTAATTATATATGTGGTCGACAACACACCGATAAGAAGGGCTCTACTAGACACGGCTCCGAGACATCCTAGGACACTTTTAAAACCTTAGGCTCTGATACCAAGTGTTTCACGCCCCAAAACCGAGGGACAAGACTGACGCCTAACTAGGTGAACCCGGTCAAGCAGACCTGGATTTCTTTTACTACCCAACGCGTTCCCCCATATATACAATGCACCATATTCCATATGAAATAGCAACTTAGGATTCAAGCGTGGATTTACAAACTTAAGTTCATTTCTCTTTTAGCATTTCAACAGTTGATTCCCAAAAACATACACAATACATACATAACTTTCCAACACGGAGCACGATTCCGAATACGTATAATTACTACCCAAAATACATATATACACCCACATCATGTCTACGGAGCCTCTACGAATACTAGGAGTTTACACAATACTTGCCGGTAACAAGGCCCGACTATACCTTACAATACATAACAGACTCAAAAGAGATGGCATGAATTACACACGTCCCAGGGAGGAAGTGGGGCTCACCAGTACTGTTGAAAGATGAGGAGGAGGCACCACTAACGGTGAATTGAGCTACCTGCTATGGACCCACCTACATCCATATAAAAGATGTAGCGCCTCCGGCAAAAGGGACGTTAGTACTTTGGAGTAGTACTAGTATGTATGAGAAAACTTTACTCAAAGTAAAATCAAGAGATGCACAGATAGAAAGCAGTTAAAAGACCTAACACATAGTGCAAAGTGATACATAAGCAGATACAATTGAGAGTCTCACAAATTCTTATTTCAGCAATATCACCTTCCGCCCTTGTTCCTTCTCAACAATCCACCCATATTACTCCCTGTTGTGGCGCACAAACCGATCCCACCAGACAATCACATTTCAGCTTTATTACATTTTGTTGCGGCGTGCAACCCGATCCCACCGTACAATTTACACTCCACCCTTGTTACCTATTCACCCTTATTACTTTGTATTGCGGTATGCAACCCGATCCCACCATACAATTTACACTCAACCCTTGTTACCTCTCCAGACTTACTACTTCGTGTTGCGGCGTGCAACCCGATCCCACCGGACCATCACATTTCATAGCAAACAATAACAGTCCACAATTCAATCACCGGGCTTCATATCATCAAGAGTACAATTTCATAACACCCAAACAATCATGTGTTCACAATAGTCTTTATCATCCATTAATTAAACCACAAAGATGCTCATAAAAAAGAATATAAATTCATTACAACCAACAATCCATATGAGTCATATACGATATTTCCATGGTCATTTAGTTCAAATAGATCAATTCACAACTCCTTTTCATCACTTGTTACACAGCCCTTATCACTTAGATACATTTACACATTTGAGTTCGTTACCATTCTTTCATACCAACATACTCAAGCATTTAACGAACCTTGAACATGACAAAGTAATCACATAGAAATCACCTTTCACAATTTCAATTATTACGATAGTCGACTAAGAAAAATCAGAGAATGAAATCTCACACCTCGACACAACTAGACAATCAATTCACATATACTCAGCAAGAAGCTCATACCGAATGTTTGGACACCAACAAGGTGACTCTACGAAGATTAAAGTTAGCCATACATACCTCGAGTCGTTCCCTTTTAATTTCTATCACAATTCACCGGACCATCTAGCACCGTCAATCTATTCCACAATGTGAAATATTTCACTTAGAATTAGGAATCTTGCACTCAATTGAGCATTTTATCAAACACTATGTGAACCCTTAGACTACTAACCCTTTTTTGAGAATAATTACCCAAACTTGTTTTTTCCTTTACTGGATTACGGAGTTTAACTCACATGCATGCAAGATTTGAAATTTTATTTTCAAGAACCAACCTAGGTGTGTTTTATTCTTACCCAAAATCTGAGAAATTGGGGAAATAGGGTAAAGACTTACCTCTTTGAGTGAAGAAGATGACAATCACTCGATATTTCCGGGCTTCAGTGATTTTGGAAAATCAAATTGAATGATGTTGAAACCTTCTCTCTCAAGAACACTCTTTTTCTCTCTCTATTTTTGGTCAGAAAATCATTAAAAATGAAGGGAAGGGGTGTTTTATAAAACAGGGGGTCGGGTTTTAAATTTAGAAAATAGGAGCCCCGACACAAAAATGTGGTCAGGAATGCGATCACATTCCTTCTATGCGGCCCGCATTCCTGTCGCATAGTTGGCCTTCAAATGGGCCAAAATGGGAACCACACTGCCCAGGTATGCGACCAATATGCAGTCCGCATACCTGTTATGCCATCGCATAGTGCGTCGCATAACCTCCCTCGCAAAAACCGTGGGGCAAGAATGCAACAACTATTAGGCCCGCATTCGTGAAATGCGATCCGCATTCTAGGCCGCATAGCTGTCCTCAAAATGGATAGGAAACTGTCCAAGTATGCGACCACTATGCGGTCCACATACCTGTTATGCGATCGCATAGTGCATCGCATAACACGCAATTTCTAGAAAATTTACTCTTTCAAGTTCTGGCATACTTTTTACTCAAAATATGACCGTTTTAGTAATTTCTACAGTTATAACATCATAGGGACCTATTCGGGCATTATTTTAGACACATAAATTTTACGGGTCTTTACATAATCACTCTTCAAAAATTGCTCAAAAAGATCCAAACCCGTCTTCAAAAATGGTGTAATAAGAGAAAATTCCCGAAGGCTAGAATTTATATGCTCTGCCCATGGGTTCCAGATCTATGACCCATTTCATGCGCCTGCAGGACAACACCTACAGTCAAGGCGCTGCGCCTGCGACTTTCACTAACTCCCCAGCTTCCGCACCTGCGCCCCAAGCCTCACACCTGCGGGCCCGTAGGTGCGGTTAACCACTCCGCTTCTATGACCTTCTCTGCATCTGCAGTCGCCTCCCGCTCCTGCAACTACCGCACCTGCAGTCCCCAATTCGCAGGTGCGGACACAGCAGTAAACTGGCACCAGCAGCAGCTTTGCTGCATTTTCCATGTCCAAACCTTCGTTAACATCTGAAATAAATCCCGAGCCCCTCAGGGTCTCAACCAGTTATACCGACACACCACATATCATCTCACAGACCTATTCGGACCCTCGAAAAACCCAAAACAACACCAAAACACTAAATTTACTCGAAATTCAAGCCTGAGGATCTCTAAAATTCCGAAATTCGCTAACGATGCCGTAACTAACCAAACCATGTCTGAACGACCTGAAATTTTGCACACACATCCCAAATGACACTACGAACTTGTTCCAACATCAGGAATTCCATTCCGACCCCGATAGCTAATTTTTCCACTACCGACCGAAAATCTTCAAAAATCCTATTTCGCCAATTGAAGCATAATTCTACCACGGACCTCCGAATAACATTTCAAACACTCTCCTAAGTCCCAAATCACCTAACAAAGCTACTCGTACCAAAAAAACCCAATCCAGAGATCAATATGGACATAATAACACTTAAAATCAGAGAATCGAACCAATTCGATTCAAAGAAATCTGAAAACCCTAATTTTAGGATAAGTAAAATCAAGAAAAGATACACAAAGATTCGTACCAACAATGAAACAAAGGATGAATATAGGCGGAATAGAAGAAATGTCAAGGAGTTGAACCAATCTTGGTTCGAGATTGATGAGATCTACTTGCCATGTTTAGGCAAGCAGTACATAAGAGTAACCAATAAAGGGGAGAGGCCGTATATGGCAAAGAATATCCATAGAATCCCATAAGTGGGATTATGAGAGATCTTAGAGGGCGGAGGCTAGGGTTCTTAGGAGGGAGTAGGGAAGTGAGGATAGAAATGTGCGACCGCAAAAGTTCTTGTGCTGCCGCATTTAAAATTATGCGGACCGCGATGACTTAAATTCAGAGAGCTGGCAACTTGAGCAAAAGAGAGGAGTGCGGACCACGCCAGAATTGTACGGTCGTGGATGTCCCTTGTGCAGTGATAAACTCAAATTACACCTTAAAACAGTGTAAAGCGATCGATGTCAAATATAGTAACCCAACGAGGTTGGGGTCAAAACCCCCGGGGAATAGGCGTGAACAGTTTACTTGGGTAGTGTGGATCTTAACTTAACTCGTATTTCTATTCCATTAGAGTAACAAGAGTATTTTAATAGATTAGATTGTAATTTAGTGAAATATTAACAAGTATGATTAAATAAGGTTGTAATTAACTTTATTATATAAACCAAGGTTGTGTCCCCCTCAAAGAAATGTAATGCTATCGGTGTTAATATGATATATTTCTAATGGAAGGTTCTTTTGATATGCAAATGATTTCTGAATGACTACCCAATATTTTCCAATAGTTGGGTAGTATATGTCTTTATGATTTTCCAAATATAAAAAGAGTTGAAATTAAATGTAATCAATTTATACCAAATAAAACCCACTTATTCCTAAGCGATTCCATTAAACAAGGTTTAAAACCTTGTGTCTTTGATATTTACTTCTACCAAACCCTAACTCACTTTTCTTCATGCTTTTATTTTTGGTTTAAAACCCTCTTCATGCTTTTCTTTTTGGATTTTTACCCCTTGGGAGGGCTTCTCACTTTCAAACACAACTGACACTTCAAATTGTGCCTCAGTTTCTTGCTCAATATCATCTACCTCAACTACTTGTTCACTCTCATCTTGAAGGACTTCCCCGCTTCTAGTCGTAATAGCCATGCATTGAGAAGATGAACCACTCACATTCCCCCTTGGGTTGAAAATTGTATCACTTGGAAGAGTACCTTTTAGCTTGGGATTTTGTTCTCCTGACAAGTCTCACATTTGCATCTCAAGCTTTTATATAGAGGCGGTATGTGACCTCACGATTTCGGACATGTTCTTAATTGTTGCATCACTTGTCTCTTGATTTTGCAAGATCTTTTCAAGCATCCATTCTAACTTGGATTCATTTGAAGGACCCTCCTTGTAATATTTCCCCTTCGGTGGAACATAGGGGTTGGAGCTTCGTTTGGCATAATTTCGATTGTTGTTGTTCCAATTACTTTGACTCGACCCACCTTGGTCATTGCGCCAATTTGGTTGGCCTTGCCTTTGTGGGTTTGGCCTCCATTGATTTTGTTGGCGATACCCTCCTTGAGAATTATGAACATAGTTGGATTCTTCAAACTCTTGATATCCCGTTGGTTGCATGTCTTCTACAATAGTTACCTTCTTCGTTTGACTCTCAGTGAACGTCTTTTCAAGACCATCAATCAATTGGTCTCTCTCTTGATTTTCTTTGATCATGTTGGTAAGGGAGGGAGTACCATAGGAAATTCCACCACTAGAATCCTCAGAATCCATGCTTGATTATGTTTGGCCATTTTATCCAGAATTTGCATAATCCGAGTGAATGATTTGTCCATGAAAGATCTGTCTGATGCGTTTTTTGCTATGGACTGGGACAATGGATCCAAACCCAAGTAGAACTTCTCCATCAGAATAACATCTAGAAAACCATAGTTCAGTGACCTCACTAAGTATAATTTGAATCGGTCCCTACGCTTCATGCAAGTGTTCTCCTGGTATTTGTTTGAAGAAGAAGATTTTATCTCTAAGCTCAGACTTCTTGCTCTGAGGGAACCACTTGGACAAGAAGGTACGGACAAGCTCGTGCCAAGAACTGATAGATTGAGGAGGTAGATTTTGAATCCACTTTATCTCTTCTCCAGTTAATGAGTATTTTAATACTCGCAATCTCAAGGCGTCATCTGTTACGTTGTTATGTTTATGCATGGTGAACACACCCAAGAAGTTCCTAAGGTGTTGCGGTGGATCAACATCAGTAGTGTTTCTGAATAATCCTTCTGCTTCAAGCATTAGGATTAACCCGTGTTCTACTTTGAATGTAGCAGCTTCAACCCGTGGAGGTAGGATAGCGTTGGTATCATCAAGATATTCCTCAATGTCCGCAAAGGGATTCTCATCTTCATCATAATCGGCCATTCTCACCTATCATACCAAGAAAAGCAAGAAAAATGTGATGGAATAGAAAAGATGTAAAGTAAATTGCACACTAGTTAGTAATTTCAAAACCGTATTCCCCGGCAACGGCGCCAAAATTTGATACGCTCAAATTACACCTTAAAATAGTGTAAAGCGATCGATGTCAAATATAGTAACCCAACGAGGTTGGGGTCGAATCCTACAGGGAATAGGCATGAAAAGTTTACTTGGGTAGTGTGAATCTTAACTTAACTAGTATTTCTATTCCGTTAGAGTAGCAAGAGTATTGTAATAGATTGGATTATAATTTAGTGAAATAATAACAAGTATGATTAAATAAGGTTGTAATTGATTTGATTATGTAAACCAAGGTTGTGTCCCCTAAATGAAATGTAATGCTATTGGTGTTAATATGATATATTTCTAATGGAAGGTTCTTTTGATATGCAAATGATTTCTAAATGACTACCCAATATTTTCCAATAGTTGGGTAGTATTTCTGTTTATGATTTTCCAAATATAAAAGAGTTGCAATTAAATGTAATCAATTTATGCCAAATAAAACCCACTTATTCCTAAGCGATTCTATTAAACAAGGTTTAAAACCTTGAGTCTTTGATATTTACTTCTACCAAACCCTAACTCACTTTTCCAAGTATAGAAAGAATATAATGGCGCATGTTAATGTTTGTAACTACTAACAATAAATGAAGAATGAGAAGTAAATAAATATCAACCAACCATTATACATATATTCAATGTTAAACACCCATTGACATTACAGCCATTTAGGGTCCACAACCTTAGTATTTAATACTAGCCACACATGCTAAAATACAAAAAGAAGAAAATATTAAATGTCGTAATGCTTACAAAAGTGCAAGATTCTTCACTTCAAAGCTTCCAAAAGATGGGACTATTCTTGGATTGTAGCTCTTTTTCCAGACAAGATGCCGCCACAAAACCCCAATAAATCTATTTATAGTGCGCTAAAACTTGGGGCCAATTTCGGACAAAAATGCCCTTCTAGGTCAAATATGCGACCGCATTTTTGTCGCATAACAGATATGCGGTCCGCATTCTCTTCAAGTACACTGCATCTTCGAAACCCTAGGTTATAGGAAGTCACCGCATTCATTTTATGCGGTCCGCATTGTTGATATGCGGCCGGGGTCATCACATTTCTGCTCTCAGCCACTTCTATAGGAGGTTTGCGATCCATTGTGCAGCCCGCAAACCTATTATGCGGTCGCATAATAGACAGCATTTCTTCACTTGGATTTGGCCAAACTAACTACTGGACTCTGCGGTTCCCATGAGCATTATGCAGTCCGCATGTTGGCTTTGCAGTATGCATTTTTAACTCTGCGGTCGCATTTTACCTATTCTTGTCCTTTTGCAACTTTTTGATTCCATTTCCATGTTTTTGGGTCTTCAAGCTTCATGCACTACAAAACATCAAAATTACATAAGTATAAAAGACAATTGCATTTAAAACGAGCTAAAATCTAAGAAATTGTTATTAAATGTGTCGAAATTGTTCGGCACATCAACACCCCCAACTTAAACTCGTGCTTTTCCTCAAGAAACTAAAACAACTCTATCCTATTCTAGACTCCAACTAAACGACATGAAACAATAGTGACCGTGGACGGTGTTAATCGTCAGTATTACAAGCATGCATTTTCGTTTATTTACCCTTCCTGAACGATCATTGCTATTTACAAAGAAACTGATCAACTTGTGAACTTTGAGCCTCGACCAATTTGACAAAACGTTACTCTCAGCTGAGTGCCTTTGCATTCGACTTCAAGATCTCAACTTCTATTAGACCTCACAATTCATATGCCCTAACAAGAAAGAAAGTCCCAGACTCACAATATTTACAATGACAACAAAAAGGGACATATTCACAAATACACTCACTCTCACAAAGAGTTTCAAGTGTTACAACACATCATACCATAAGATTGCCCTTATTTTAATTCATCGCGTATTCAAGAACATTCTATTGGAGATCCCATAAGGAATTTTAAAGCTTGTAATGTAGGCTTAGGGAAGGGTCGGATAAACATTTGGGTACAAGTGACTACACCCTCCTTGAACACTACTCAAATATTTCTTTCTTGTTGTCCTTTGTTTCTTTTCAAACCACACAACCTTCATTGACTCCTAGTTACCAACATCGAACCGCCTTAAATACCTCTCTAATTTTCTCCAAAGCTCCATATTTATATATATACAAATATTTATTTTTCATTTTTTTTTCTTATGGAGCATGAATAATTTCATTTGAATATTTTTAGGTATACTTTCCTCCACCCAATATACAACCTCGCCAATTCTCAACTTGGAACCACACCCCCAACATAGGCTTTTAGCCTTATTCTCAATGTTCAAGGAGGGACAGGTTCAAAAGCTGGAATTATTTTGCAAAAGGGGAAAGGTTTGTAATGAGGTGGCCAAACAAAAGGGTAAAGGCTCAAATGGGGTAACTAGTGATATTGTCTATACAATGGGTAGCTTGAAAGACTAACTGGGTTTTCAAATAACACAAAGACTGCCTAAGGTCATTTCTCCAACTAAATGTACTTATCATTGGCATCGAAAGACCAACCGGGCAAGTTCTAGATGACAGAAGTAAACACAAGAATTATTTACACAAAACTAACATACATGGCACATGAACTATTTGGCTCGACATAGTTTTACACTTAGTAAATCGGAGATAATTCTAAGTAAGCATAGAGTCAAAGAGCGAGCCTCAAGTTCACCTAGAGGATTAACAATATTTGTTTTTTTATAACAATGGAAGGGTATAGGTTATTTATAGACATACATGCTTGAAACTAGACACTCAGCAAACCGGTCAAAATGTTTGGCTACTTCCATGGTTCTACTATTACACCCTTGGAAAAGAACCTGGCGAAGAAAAACCAAGGGGAATTCATTGCTAATTACTAAAGATGTACATGCATAGAACTATCTACTTGTTTTTGGTTTTTTTACAAAGATAACATATCTAGAATGACAACTCAAGTATGTACAAAAGTTAACGAGAGACTTTCTTATATACACAAAAACCATGTACAAGAGTTGAAAAAGTACAAAAATATATACAACGGCTACCACAACCCCAACTAAAAACATGTATTGTCCCTAATGCATAAGAGAATTAAAAATAGAGTTTAGGGGCTCCCTGAGGCGCACTAAGCGCTATGGGAGTCGGAAGCCGGCAGGATGATGGTGGGGTCACCCTCTGATGCCAGAGCTGGGCTGACGAGATCTCATCCTGAAGGGTGACTTCCAGAGATAGAGGAGGGATCTCCAACTGTCCTGACACCGGAACTGGTGTATGTGAGCTGCTAGCCTCACCTACTGCTGGCGGAATGGTTGATGATTTGGATTTGGTGACCATGTCTGCTAGCGAATGCTCGATCGCCGTCTGAATAGCTACTTCTTCTTCCTTTTCTGCAGCTGTAGGGACAACAACCTTCTTGCCTTTCTCATGAGGACCCTCATCCTCCTCTGACCATGACTCCTCAATAGGCTCCTCCTCGTCTGTCTCCCCAGCCTCGGACTCTGGAGAGTGTCCGAAATCGTCCCCAAAAGGGATGTCAATGTGTGCAGGGGGAGCTGGAGTCAAGGAAGCCCCGACAGTCTATGGCTCAAGAGCTGTCATCAGTGTGGAAAGTCAAGGTCTAACCCAGCCGCAGACTTTCCCGCTCCCTGCTCTTCTTCCTTGGGCATGAAGGAGGATAAATCGAACTCTAGATTTTGCATTTTGTGGAGCTCAGTCTTCAGTGTGTCAACCTTATGACGGAACTTGGGCAGGCCTCCAACCTCACCCCACTCCACTTTCTCAAGTCGTACCTCAATCCGCTTGAGGCGATCCTAATAAGATGCATGATGTTGCTGGAGTGCTGTCACTGAGGACTAGATAGGAGTAAGGGCCTGCCTCATCAAAGTGGGGAGGTCCTTCAGAAGCCGGTTTACCTTCTTATTTGCATGATGAGCTAAGAGACCTAGCCTCAAAATAGCTGGCAGTGCGGCAGAAGGCTGGGCAATAGTGTCCTGAGAGGTGGGATGTGGAGTGGCAGTGGATGCCACTATGGACGGAGAAGAAATAGGTGGCTTAGAGCCTAAGATGTCTGTATGAGTAGGAATCTAGATATGAGCCTCTGGAAGAGTAGCAGCTTCCTGTGGCACCGCGTCGCTGATGCGCGTGATATCAATATCCTTCAGGGCTTTCCCAATCTTGTCATGGTGTGGTAGTGAAAGGACTTCCACAGCCTTACAGAGGGCTCTGATCAAGCATGGGAATGGAAGTAACGTGGCTGTCTGGTTGGCACAGACCCATAACTCTCGGAAGATAATGTCACCCACATCAATATTGATACCAGCCATGATGCATGCAATGGGAAGAGCTTTCTCAATGCTTATGTCAGTCTCATTCCGGGACGGTATCAAGCGAGAGGTAACAAATCTGAGCCAGAATCTACCCTCTCGTGTAAGATCTTCCTTGAATATTTTATGTAGAGGGTCAATCCAAGCAGGGGTCCCCTTTGCGATCACTAAGGCAATCCAGGCACACTCACCATCTCTGTTAGCCCATTTGGCCTCATATTCAGCTGTGCCCAGACTCCAACTTCTAAAATACAGATCATTTATCGTGCCCTTGCCACAAAGCACCGACTTCCCCCCAACCATGACTGATTCACAAAAGATTTTTTTGCGCTTGTGATGAGCTGTTCTGGAGGCCCCGTAGGATGCATAGAACTCTCGCACCATTATTTCATTGAAATCATCAGGCACCTCAGTGAAACATTCCCAATTTCTATCTTTGATATTCTCCAGTATGTGAGGGTACTGTTCTTGTAGTCCGTTCACACTCAACTGTTTCTCTTCAAAGATTTTTTGTTTCGTGAGCCCTTCTTTCTACAGACTCCTAGAGCCTGTGACCTGAAAACGGAGCTGGAAATCATCTCCCCCTTTTCTTCTTGCCTCAGCCTGTAAGTCGACTGACGGCAAGGTCTCCTCCTCATCATACTGGGACGGATGTTGAGCAATGGGTCGGGATGGTTCTTGTCGTGAACTTTTGACTTGTTGTGCTAGATGGCTGGATGAGGCCCTTTTTTACCAGCAATAGATTTCTTCGGAGCCATATCTGTAAAGAAACAATGTGTGAGCAACATAGCAGACATCAAAGGAAAATGTTACAAAGAAAGTGAATTATGCGACAGGCTATGCGGTCGCATAACCACTATGAGGACCGTAAATCTATCATAAAATGTTAGTCTACAAGAAAGGAACCAATTATGCGATGGGTTATGCAATCGCATATCCATTATGCGGTTCACATAACCATCACAAAACTGGGAACGAGAAAATTTCATCACCCTATGCGATTGCAAAACCCACTGCATAGATGGATATGCGATCGCAGATCTGCCACAAACAACATGCCATGTTTGGCCAGAGGGTATCTGGGTATGCGGTGACTTTGCAGTCCGCATATCGCATATACGATCACAAAGCTGCCACATTTTTCATCTCCCTCAGGTCACCTAGGGTTTCATATACGGCAATGATGCGGACCACAAATCAATTATGTGGTCTGCCAAAGTCATCTTCCTCAAGGCTTCATTTTATATTCAACAATGGTGACCCTAATGTCACTACCCAGTAACCCAGACTTAACCAATATTCAAGAATAAGCAGATAATCAAAAGAAAAAAAACAAGGAAGAAAGAATAAACATAGATGAAAACAACCAAAACATGATACATACAACAAAATTAAAACTATCAATTCACAGAGATGAAATTGGGAAGGAAGACATACCAGAACTGGATGAATGAGACATGATAAAGGAAATGATTTCACCAATTGGAATCTTTGTTCACTCTTTCACGTTCAAACAATTCGATTTCCCCTCTTCTTCTCTTTTTTTGTCATTTTGATTTTTATTTTGTGCAAGTGTGCCTATGGTGGAATTGTGCGAAGGGGGTAGGGATATACTTACCTGTGAAAATGTGGTGGGTAAGTTCACCACATAACACATTATGCAACTGCATAAGTGTTATGCGGTGATATCAACTCAGGTGCTTCAACTTCCTCAATGTGGTGCACTTATGCGATCGCATAACTAGTATGCGGTCCACAAAGGGCACATCCTCACTGCATTTCTGCCATCAACTTTTGCTAAACACACTGCCCAGGTTTGCGACCACTATGTGGTCCGCATAGTCAAAATGCGGCCGCATATGCGTAGCAAACTTCCCATGGTGAGTTTTCTTCCTTTATACTCACAATTTTACCCTGTTTTATGACCTTTTTGAATCACCTGCACTCTAACACACACTTTAAATTGCTCAACTTAATCCGTCTAAAAAAATTAAAATTTAAAGGGTAAACTAATAAAAATAAATAAAAGTTTTACCACACATGGGTTGCCTCCCATGAAGCGCATGATTTAACGTTGCGACACGACGAAGTTGGCCTTTCTTTGGGTTCACTCATTGGTCGGGCATGGACCATCTTTGAGAGCCAAATGTTCCACCAAGTATTTTTTTCCATCTGTGCCCAAGTAGTGCTTGACTCGCTGGCCATTGACTTTGAAGGTTCGGAGCCCATCCTCCGATTCTAATTCGACAACTCCAAAATGGGATACATCTACCACCTTGAACGGGCCGGACCACTTTGATTTTAGCTTGCTCGGAAACAATTTGAGCCTTGAGTTGAAGAGCAAAACCAAGTCACCCGACATGAACTCCCTTTTAAAGATCTTTTTGTCATGGACGAAATTCATCCTTTCTTTGTACAAAACTGCACTTTCATATGCATGGAAGCGGAATTCCTCCATTTCATTGAGTAGTAGTAACCTCAAATTTACAGCTTCACCCCAGTCCAAGTTCAACCCTTTTAAAGCCGACATGGCTTTGTGCTCCAGTTCTACGGGTATATAACAAGCCTTGTCGAAGACTAACCGGTAAGGAGAAGTGCCAATAAAAGTCTTGTACGCTGTGCGGCATGCCCACAATGCGTCATCTAGCTTCCTTGACCAGTCGATCTTGTTAGCATTAACAGTCTTTGCTATAATATTCTTTATCTCCCGGTTGGAAACTTCAACTTGGCCACTTGATTAGGGATGATAAGGTGTGACCACCTTATGCTTGACGCCATATTTCTCTAGTAGCCACGTGAAAGACTTGTTACAGAAGTGAGACCCACCATCACTAAGAATGGCTCTAGGAGTGCCAAACCGCGTGAATATGTTTTTCTTTAAGAATGTGGTTACACTCCTTGCCTCATTGTTTGGTAGGGAAATTGCTTCAACCCATTTGGACACATAGTCCACAACCACCAAGATGTATTTCATACCACATGAGCTTACAAAGGGGCCCATAAAGTCAATTCCCCACACATCAAAGATCTCGACCTCCATCACAAAGTGCATTGGCATTTCATGCCTCTTAGAGATTGATCCCTGCCTCTGACATTGGTCACAAGCCTTGACCATTTGATTGGAATCATGATAAAGTAACGGCCAATAATAGCCACAATCAGGTACCTTTTCTGCCATTCAATTACCCCCATGATGACCCCCAACAGGTGATTCATGGCATGCCTTTAGAATTGGCATCATCTCCTCTTCTGGAACAGGCCTCCTAATGATGTTATCAACACAAATGCGGAACAAGAATGGTTCTTCCCAATAATATTGCCGACACTCTCTCAAAAACTTCTTCTTTTGGTAAGCTTCAAGTCCGTCTGGAATGAGGTCATTAACCAATTAGTTAGCAATATTGGCGTACCAAGGAGTAGATTAAGAAAACAATGCCAAAATATGCTCATCAGGGAAGGCGTCATTGATTTCAAGATTTTGCTTTGGTCTCCCGTCTTCTTCGAGCCTAAAGAGATGACCCGCCACTTGGTTTTGTGTGCCCTTGTTGTCCTTGACCTCAAAGTCAAATTCTTACAATAAGAGGACCCACCGGATTAACCTGGGTTTGGCATCTTTCTTTGCCATGAGATAGCGAAGAGCTGTATGATTGGTGTAGACCACCACCCTAGACCTCAACAAATAAGCTCGGGAACTTTTCAAAATCATAAACAATGGCAAGAAGCTCTTGCTATCACGACCCAACCTGGGGGCCACGTCGAGCACCAGGTACCTTACTCAACAGAGTACCAACATAACTTATCTTTCTTATCATACTATCATGGGTAAATGTACCAAAATTGTCATCATGACTTAATCAAAATAAAACATAAGGGAATGCTAGACATATGACGACCTAACATGATATAGAGACATATACATGTGACATACGCTCTTATAAGGCTGACATGACCATTTGTAAACTCAAAAATAGGCCGACAAGGCCATACAAGTATCCATATACTTGAAATTTATCTACAAGACTCTAAGAGTACATAAACATCAAAAAGGTCGGGACAGGGCCCAGCCATACCAGTCAATGCATGTCCCAATTATACTGACCAAATAGGCAACTCCGGAGCAAGTGGAGTGCAGCAACACCTTCCGCTGAGCTGATAGCCTACTAGAAGGACTTTCGACCTATCTATCAGGACCTGAAGGCATGAAATGCAGCGTCCCCAAGCAAAAGGGACGTCAGTATGAATAAAGTACTGAGTATGTAAGGTAGAATATCATAACTAAGAACAGTAATGTAAAGAGATGTAGGAGATAGAACATGTAGCATCTGAGTGCCTCTGAGAGATAGTGAAATGAAATGCTTGGTACATATATATATATATATATATAATATTTTGAAACATGCACCTCTGTGGGCATCATCATCATATCATACCCGGCCTCGTAGAGGACTCAGTAAAAACATACCTGGCCATCATAAGGCTCGGTAGAATCGTACCCGGCCACATGGAGCTCAATAAACCCAACTGATCGGTGGTTGCACAATAGGTTCCGTACCCGGCTGACTATAGTGCGGCTTGGTAGGGTAAAATAGATACTATATATAATGCATGTTGGACTCATGGAATCAAGCTCTAAACCTTTCGGAGTGATGTAAGGTAGTTGCACCTTCGATTAACATTATGGACATCATACCATCAATATGAACTTCACTAGGACTCAAGTATCATACATAGTTTCTTAGAATACCTTTGTATGGATAGAAAAACATGGACAACCTTAGTTGCTAGGAGTAGATTGATTATTAAATAGCAAATCGTTTATATTCATTTCACTTTAGATCATGCCAAAAGCAGTAAGGAAGAACCTTAACATACCTTATCACAATATTTCCACTCACCAAGTTGAACTTTCCTCTTTTCCCCTTAATGTACAACAACGATAATAATACTATCATTAAGTTACGAAAGGTACAATTACCGTACTATGAACGACAAGCTTATTTTGTATAAAAACGGGCCGCATCTCCTCTATAATTCTTACTTCCTCCAAATTCAAGATAACATCAAAAACACAAGAACACAACAACAACAACATATATACATTATTTTCCAGCCTTATCTACACCACAAAATACTATAAAACAGCCCAACACACCGCAATCTCTTCATACACAAAACGACCACCATAGTAGTGTCAAACGACCTTAAAAAAAACAACGACGAACAACCAGACCACCATTCCGTCATTATTTTTTGTTTTCCCACACCTTTTATCCTCCAAAACTCCATAAAACATCAGCACAAGAGGCCAACACGAAACAACCCACAAACAGAAAATAACTCGAACTCGCGGCTTCCGATTATCGTCCCGTGAGTTCTAACTATTAGGAAACACATTTATCAAACTTCCTTGATATTTAAACACTTAAATACATATATTAGATGTTTTATTAACTATGAAGTACCTTCCAAAACTCTAACTACAAATAAAAAAGAGAGGCGGTATAATGGCACTTACGTCGTATGGATCGTTTTGATGTTATCGCTTCTCGATTTCATGCCCGGGATGATAATCCTATTTGAAACCCTAGAATATAGATTAAGGATATGTTTATGGGTGTTCTCTGGTAGTGTTATACTGAAAAATGAAGAGAAAGCCGACCTAAGACTTATATATATCAACTTTGGAAAAGTCAAAGAGGTGCTAGCTTGACACCCTAGCATTGGCCCATCTTCCGGCGCTTATATAATTTTATCCAGATGTCGTATGAAAAAACGTTTAAGAGAGTTGCAAACTACATTCCAAGACCTTCAATTTGGTATATAATATGTCCCAATAAAACCTCATATAAAACACAAAATTTATTGCTCAAAAAGCTTTAGTGAATCACCTACTTGTCACTTATAATGAGTTTGAAACTAGACTCATAGATATTCAATTTGGTTGGTAGATCATCCAATAATTTCAAGAATATTGGGAGAAAATCTCAGTTACATTTGACCTAATTTTCAGCACATTATGAATGTAATTTGTGAAGACCTTTGCCAACTTTTGTTCCACAACTCGCTTGACTTCAAAACGTAGCATACGACCATCATACGACAAACATAACTCATAGCACAACCTCCTTATCATGTAATGAACCATAGTCTCACCCTAAAGTACATGTTATAACATTACAATCTCTTCTACTTTCGACGAAACTTATTTTCTTCAATTGGTTTAGCTTCTAAGATTTCCAACCCTCTCTGTACTCGTTATTCATGATATTAAATATTTGTAACCTCAAATGTAACATGATTAACTTACCTTATATGCTTCCAAATATAATCTTATTTTTGAACTTACATCAATTGGGTTACGGCATATTGTCACGTATGAAAACATGGAGTGTAACATCATTCCCCCCTTTGGAACATTCATCCTCGAATTTTGACTAATGCACTTGTCCATCTGTTAAGAAATAACTCTTACGAATGCTTTAGTATTGTATTTTCCATCCAGGGAGTTGTTCGGTGAATAAATCCAAAGGTTAGGAGATTACCCCCTTTATGCCTCTTTCTCACTCCACGACTTGTGGTCGAAATTCTCCCAATCTCGTAACTGTTTTTACCTTCTTTCATGAAACATGTACGATTCTAACCTTGAATGTGCGCCAATGCGACTTTTATCTCCTTTTTTTGTGCTACCGTTTAACCAATCTCTAGTCTTCTCTTTGTGAACATATATAGTACTATGACAAGCTGTCCTTCTGGGAATCTATAGTTGTACTAAAGTTCTTTTCTTGATACTTTATTGAACTTACGACTATTGCTATATCTTGTTTCATAGCCTCAGTTATCTATGCTTATGGCTTCCCCATAACTAGGTTGGTCATACTGTACCATAACTCTTACTTCGATTTATTATTATCGAGGTCTGCCACCTAATTTTAGGTTACTCTCTCACCGCTTATCCTATATGTATAAATTTAAGCCATTTAGGCTTCCTTATTACTATTCATTTTAATAATGAAAGCCTAATCTCATCTCATATTTGTAACTTTTCATCCATCTATTATTGATTCACCTTAATGTTGATCTATACTCTACCACTGATAACTTGAAACCTCTTATGTAATATATCGTCACTAGGGCTCACATCTCATCGGGGAACATCTCAATTGATTTTCCTGATCCACTTAGGGATGATACTATACTCCAATAGCTGTATTTCATAGCATCCCAATGTGATTCATCCTATGGGGATATTCTAATCCTATGCAATTCATGAAATACTTGTTCTCAAAATCATTACTCAATCAAAGGCCTAAACGTCATCCTCTTATCATTTATCAGAGTTACACCCTTACTTTACTACCCGGGTAACATTCTAACTCTTCTAAATGCTCTTAGTTTTAAGCTCCTTTGAGTTCACTCATGCTATACTGAGCTTTTTATAACTTTATGGAAACCATAAGCTCTCTCGTTGTGATGGGTTTAATCCCGAGGACTTACCTATTTCGTTACCTTCTCATTCACCTTTTCTTATCCTTACTCCTGTCTAGCTAAAATTGTTTTGCTCTACCATACTTTATCTTGTGACATACACATATCTATTTATACTACTCACAACCTTCATTTTAACATGCTAGCACCATAGATTTCCTTTCATGCCTTCCTAGTCGCCTTTAAATGCAAGCAATTACTTTTCCTAGCTGTTCTGCCACTTGTTGTATGGGTAGTTGGCATATCTTAGTGCCCACGAATACTGGAGTTCCCTGTATCTCATATGATCTCAATTATCAACTCTTGATTTTTTTTCTTCTTCCCGTTCATTATCCACGATAGGTGCCACTTACTTATGGAGTGCATACAATATTATAGTGAGACTACTGTTACAAGACCATTTCTTCTTTAGGTCACTATGCTTATGTTGAAGCCTTCTTCCTTATTACCTCAGCTAGTCTTTCGTTGTACTACATAGTGGATACCCTCCGACTCTTGTAAAGCTGTGAGCTTATTACATCATATACCCAAAGGAATTTTTGATGTTCTTACTCACCTATTATTATCCTTAGTTACTTACATCCACGCCCTTGTGCTGGTAAAGTTACTTCTGAAGTGAAATTTGACTATCTCCCTTGTGGCACTTTATTTTACTTCTGCAACACTTATACGGTACCTTTAACTACCCAATCTCCTATCTTAATATTACTCAAGGATCACGATGGCATCATATCTGCGAGACTGAATTCCCTATGTTGGGTTTCACTACGTTTATCTTGCACCATCTATTGATTTGTCTATGACCTCTTGTTTAGCTATAACTAGGCTCTTTCTGAATCAACTACAGACTACACGTTGGTCCACTCTCATATCTGTATTTTATGTAACGCCTCTTAGGTTATGCCCTTTGCCTTAACTTAACTCTCATACGGGATCCTTATGTATCAAGTGTTCATTCCCACTTATTTAACAATATCATTGAGTGAGAAATCCTTATTGATTCTCCCCAACATCATGCTTGCATAATGTTCTGGAGTCATATCATATATGTAAAATCTGAATAAATGCAATCTCTTTCCTTTCACCTTTTTACCACATTCTTCCTTTACCATTCGATATTTACCTCTTCATCTTTGGCATTCACATCTTAACTGAGATATTACTCGCCTTGTGGTAACCCTTCTACACCAAGGATAACTGAATTTTTTACGCACAAGGGTGACACCTGGTGTAACTGGCACATTTAGTTCCTTAAGCTTAACTCTGCTCATAGTGCTCGCTTTAGGAAAGCGTCTTCTTGAATAACCTTTAAAGGTTATTCTTCTGTTGTTCATTCTATTATTGTCAAAACACGATCTCTGAAATTCTCACGATGCCGACTATTACCAATTCCCTCGATCCTTAATTCATGTTTAGTTTATCTTGTTCACCTGCCCATACTGATTTCTATTATTCTGGGGTCTAACTTTTCCCTTTGGTAATCACGTTAGAGTCACAAACTTATTTCTCGAAATGAGGATGTGACTTTATGACCTATGCTCTTTAACTCTCGTCTTTTCCTTCCCTTGACTATATTCGCTAATACTGTCATTTTTTTTCCTACCGTTTTCATCCACGTATCACATCTTACCCATAATGCTTTATTAACTCTCTTCGTTTTTTCATGCTAACATTTATGTCTATCACTTTATTCTGAAAACTCCAACAAAACATTCCTTAACTTTTAGCTCCCCCTACTTCATCTCACTGGTTCTTTGGGACACCTAACATTCTCTCTCTCTCTCTCTCTCTCTCTTTTACTAGGGGCAGGAGTCATACTATGATGAATATTTATCCCTTCTAGGATTCCACTGCATATCTTCAAAAAATTCTCAACATTCTAGTATTCATATCTGACTGTTCTATTATAAAGTGCACCATCTGGATGTCACGCAAGGAGATCTATTACCACGTTTGCAATATCTTTTTGAAATGTTAGTTAATAATAATAATCAACCACCATTTTAGGGTTACTTTAACCCTAACTCGATCCTGATATCCCTTTCTTCTCTTAACTGTATATGTTGGCTCCCATGGAGCATAACTGAGACGGGTGTAGACAATGGTACATACCTCTGTTACAATTGTAGGTAAGTCAAAATGCTTGTATTTATCTGCTTGAATCATATATACATACAATCTGCATTAGCTAGGCGCCTCATAACCTTCTTCATCTTATATCTTTTACTTGTTGAAACTTGTATCTATCTTCTGAATCTCTCACTGCCTTTCACCATAGGTGTGGATATGTTTTATTTTTCTTAGGGATCCTTATCAAGAGGCTTAACCGTCTTAGTACACACATGATCTACTGAATACCTTATATTTACTCATCATAAGCATTGTGCAAAATCAAGTTCCTCTGACTCAACTCATTCAAAGCCACATGCAACCTCTTACCAATCGTCTTTCTAGATGTAGGCATCGTCGTATTATGAATAAGATAGAATTTAGGAAATTGAGTTCTTACGACTGTGCTCTACCACTCAATCTAGAGTAAGAAGAAAGAGTGACAATCCTAAATGCCCTGTAGCCTCTTGCTTATAAGTGCCAAATTGGTCATCATGACATAATCGAAATAAAACATAAGGTAATGCTAGACATATGATGACCTAACATGATATAGAAATGTATACATGTGATGTATGCTCTTATAAGGCTGACATGACCATTTGTAAACTCAAAACATAGGCCGACAAGGCCATACAAGTATCCATATACTTGACATTTGTCTACAAGCCTCTAAGAGTACATAAACATCAAAAAGGTGGGGATAGGGCCCCGCCATACCAGTCAATGGATGTCCCAATCATATTGACCAAGTAGGTAACTCCGGAGCAGGTGGAGTGCAGCAACACCTTCCGCTGAGCCGATAGCCTACTAGGAGGACTGTCAACCTATCTATCGGGACCTGCAGGCATGAAATGCAGCGTCCCCAAGCAAAAGGGACGTCAGTATGAATAAAGTACTGAATATGTAAGGCAGAATATCATAACTAAGAATAGTAATGTAAAGAGATGCAGGAGATACAACCTATAGCAGCTGAGTGCCTCGGAGAGATAGTGAAATGAAATGCGTGATACATATATACATATATATATATATATATATATATATATATATATATATATATATATATATATATATATATATATATATATATATATATATATAATCTTTTATAACCATTCGCCTCTATGGGCATCTTCATCATATCATACCCGGCCTCGTAGAGGACTCGGTAAAAACATACCCGGCCATCAAAAGGCTCGGTAGAATCGTACCCGGCCACGTGGAGCTCGGTAAATCCAACTGATCGGTGGTTGCACAATAGGTGTCGTACCCGACCGACTATAGCGCAGCTCGGTAAAGTAAAATAGATGCTATATATAATGCATGCTGGACTCATAGAATCAAGCTCTAAACCTTTCGGAGTGACGTAAGGTAGCTGCAACTTTGATTAAAATTATGGACATCATACCATCAATATGAACTTCACTAGGACTCAAGGATCGTACATACTTTCTTAGAATAACTTTGTAAGGATAGAGAAACATCGACAAACTTAGTTGCTAGGAGTAGATTCATTATTAAATAGCGTATCGTTTACATTCATTTCACTTTAGATCATGCCAAAAGAATGAAGGAAGAGACTTAATATACCTTATCACAATATTTACACTCACAAACTTGAACTCATATCTTCGCCCCTTAATCTACAACAACCATAATAATACTATCATTAAGTTACGAAAGGTACAACTATCGCACAACGAACGACAAGCTTATTTTTTTTTATAAAAACAGGCAGCATCTCCCCTGTTATTCTTACTTCCTCCAAATTCAAGATAACACCAACAACACAAGAACACAACAACAACAACATATATACATTATTTTCCAGCCATATATACACCACAAAATACTACAAAACAGCCCAACACACTGCAATCTCTTCATTCACAAAACGACCACCGTAGTAGTGTCAAACGACCTTAACAAAAATAACGACGAACAAACAGCCCACCATTCCGTCATTATGTGTTGTTTTCCCACACCTTTTATCCTCCAAAACTCAATAAAACATCAGCACAAGAGGCCAACACGAAACAGCCCACAAACAGTCCACTTTTGTCAAATAACTCGAACTCACGGCTTCCGATCATCGTCCCATGAGTTCTATGTATTAGGAAACACATCTATCAAGCTTCCTTGATATTTAAACACTTAAATACAGATATTTACGTTTATTAACTATGAATTACCTTCCAAAACTCTAACTACAAAGAAAAAAGAGAGGCGGTATAATGACACTTACGTCGTAGGGATCGTTTTGATGTTATCGCTTCTCGATTTCATGCCCAGGATGATAATCCTCTTTGAAACCCTAGAAGATAGCTTAAGGATATGTTTATGGGTGTTATATGGTCGTGTTATACTGAAAAATAAAGAGAAATCCAACCTAAGACTTATATATATCAACTTTGGAAAAGTCAAAGAGGTGCTAGCTTGGCACCCTAGCATTGAGCCATCTTCCGACGCTTATATCTTTCTATCCGGATGTCGCATGAATGAACGTTTAAGAGAGTTGGAAACTATATTCCACTTCAATTTTGTGTATAATATGTCCCAATAAAACCTCATATAACACACGAAATTTATTGCTCAAAAAGCTTTACTGAACCACCTACTTGTCACTTATGATGTCTGCGCAGTCTCGTAAAACTTCAAATATCTCTCTACTCCTATGTCGTATCGATGAACGGTTTAATGAGTTTGAAACTAGACTCATAGATATTCAATTTGGTTGGTAGATCAGCCAAAAATTCGAATAATATTGGAAGAAAATCTCAGTTACATTTGACCTAATTTTTAGCACATTATGAATGTAATTTGTGAAGACCTTTTCCAACTTTTGTTCCACAACTCGCTTGACTTGAAAACGTAGCAGACGACCATCATACGACAAAGATAACTCATAGCATAACCTCCTTATCATGTAATGAACCATAGTCTCACCCTAAAGTACATGTTATAACATTCCAAACTCGTCAACTTTCGACGAAACTTATTTTATTCAATTGATTTAGCTTCCAAGCTTTCCAACCTTCTCGGTACTGTGATGACCCTAAAGGTCATCCCGTATATTCTATCTAATTATGTGTTCTGAGATCGTGAAAACCTCCTTCTATCTCACCTCATTTTGCGTGCGCAGCCCGAGTGTGTATCCGGGAAGCCTTTATGTGAAAAACTGATAAAAATAATAATTTTGTATTGGAAATTTGAATAAAGTTTACTTCAGTCAACGTTTTTGGTAAACGGACCCGGACTTGTGATTTGACGGTCCCGGAGGGTCCATTGGAAAATATGGGACTTGGGCGTATGCCCGGAATCGAATTGTGAGATCCCAAATCTGAGAAATGAATTTTAAAGGAAAATTGTTTTCTGAAAAATATAAAGGTTTTGGAAATGAAATTTGAGGTGAAACCTGTGATGTTGGGCCCATATTATGGTTCCGGAGCCCGGTACAGGTTTGATATGATTTATATGTGTTATCTGTGGAATTTGGTAAGAAACAAACTTAGTTTGATGTGATTCGGACCTTAAATGAAAAACTTAATGTTTATAGAAGTTTTGAGGAATTTCATGGACTTTCAGTTTAATTCATCGTTTTAGTGTTGTTTTATGTGGTTTGAAACCTCGAGCGAGTCCTTGTTAGCTTATATGACTTGTGTGTGTGTCACGACCCCAAATCTAAGCTAGTCGTAATGGCTCCTATTGTGGAACTAGGCCAGCCAAAACTACACTCGAATCATAATAAGCTTCCATTTACATCTTTACTATACTGATTACCCATAAAGGTTTCCTTTAAACATTTATAAAATAGTTAAAGCTATACTGAATATTAAATACAACCCCCAAGAACCCGGAGTCACTGGTCATGAGCATCTACATAAAATGTACAACTCAACAATAATAAATTCTATAATAGTAAGCAGGAGAGGGAGCAGGACTGCGGACACATATAGCTACCTCGCAAACCTCCGAGAATCTCTGGAACAGATAGACAGCTCAACCTGGCCCTAACACCTGGTATGCACACAAGGTGCAGGGAGTAATGTGAGTACACAAACTCAATAGTAATGAAAATAAATCAGGTCTGAGCAGCAAGAAACACATAAAACCAATGTCATCAAATCACAAGATGCACAACCTTTCTTTCCAACAGTATAACATAGATATATGAAATCATCATGCCTTAAAAACAACTTCAGAAAAATCCTTTGAAGAATGTATATTTTCAGCAACTTCAAACCGAAAGATTAAATATAAAAATGAAATGAATCATATAGAGGCCCCTCGGGCAAAACATATATCATAAGTTCAGAGTGAAAGTAGTAAAATCATAAGTAGCCCCTCAGGCAAAACATGTATCATAATCAGCCCCTCGGGCATGCCTCACAGTCACTCATAATCAGTCATTCAACACCTCACAGTCAGTCATGCCTCCCAATCATTTGTCACTCGGCACTCAGTGCGCTCACTGGGGGTGTGTGCAGACTCCGAAAGGGCTCCTTCAGCCCAAGCGCTAATATCAATCAACCTCGTGGCGTATCATATCCTCACAATCAGGCCCTCTGCCTCACTCATCAAAACCACTCAAAAAGCCCCTCGGGCGAATCAATAAAACAGGGTACTCGACCCAAAACATCATTTTAAATCTAAAAGTAGTGTAAATCAGGTTGAGTAAAACAGTAAGCACAATGTAGCTGAGTGAAATCATCAATACATAGTGAGGAAATCAACAGTAAAACGCCCCCAAGGGGTATAAACAGATCGGCACAAAGCCCCAAACACGGCTTATAGACCAAATATTTCAACAATCTTTAGAACATAATTTAACATAAGGTTTTGAATAAAATACGCAACTCAATAGTTGTCGCGGCGAGGACCTAGTCCAATCCAAAAATCAGTGCGCGCCACATACTCGTCATCCGACATGTGCGCCATTCTAAAATCAGTGAGAAATATGTAATCCGGGGTTTCATACCCTCAGGGCAAGATTTATAACCATTACTTTCTACCGGGCCACAACACTAGTCCGCAATGCTCTTGCCCCTCAAATTGGCTCCCGATTGCTCCGAATCTAGCCAAAACCAGTTTAACATCATTAATATATACCAAAGGAACTCAACCCAATCGAAAACTATCAATTTATAAAAAATTCTCGAAATTCGGCCAAACCCGAGCCATGGGCCCACGCCTCAGAATCCGATAAAATTTACAGCACAAGAACCCTTATCCTCTCACGAGACCGTACATACCAAGAACATCAAAATCGGACCACAATTTCCCACTAAAATTGCCAAAAGAAAATCCCAACTCTTTCCTCCCATTTTCCAAACTTTTTCTTACTTAATTACTTCAATTTACAAGCCTAATCCGAACAACATAGCATGGAAACGACTTTAATAATCCGAGAACTTACCTTCACTGAAGAACCACGAATTCCCTCTTCAATTTGCCTTCAAAAGAGCTCCTCCTGCATGCAAAAATGGTGGAATGAAATAAATTTCACGGAGGCCCCTTTTTATACTGTTCTGTCCAACAATTCTGCACCTGTGGACACTTAATCGCACCTGCGGTCCCAGGTGTGCACCTGCGGAATCCCACTAACGGACCAATTTTTGCACCTACGGCCAATCCTCCGCACCTGCGGCTTCACAGGTGCGGCCATCTCTTTGCACCTGCGGATTTCCCTTTGCCTAGCCTCCTTCCGCACCTGCGCATGACCTTTCACATCTGCGACATCGCACCTGCGGCTACCCATCCGCAGGTTTGGCCAACACCAGAAACTCACACCAGCAGCTAATTGCCGCAAATTTCAAAGTTCAAAACCCTGCCAACCATCCGAAATTAATCCCAAGCCCCTCAAGGCCCCAACCAAACATGCCAACACACCCCATAGAATTATTCCGACATAGTCGAGCCTTCGAAACACCAAAAACAACATGAAAACACAAAAAATACATCAAATTCAAGCCTATGAACTTTGAAACTTCCAAATTTCGCCAACTACGCCGAAACCAACCAAAACACCTCCGATTGACCTGAAATTTGCACACATACTCGAAATGACATTACAGACCTGTTCCAACTTCCGAAATTCCATTCCGACCCCGATAGCCTATTTTCCACTGCCGACCGGAAATCGCCAAAAACTAACTTTCGCCAATTCAATCCTAATTCTACACCGAATATCAAAACTTCATTCCGAACACACTCCTAAGTCCCAAATCACCTAACGAAGCTATTCGAGCCATAAAATCCACATTCTGAGGTCGTTTACCAATAAGTCAACTCTCAATTGACTTTCTCAACTATTAGGCTACCTTGAGAGACTAAATGCCTCAATTTTCACCATGACCACTCTGAACCCGAACCAACTGACCGAACACACATAAATGAAGCTGAACCACCTAAAATGAGGCAGAAATAGGGAAAACGGGGCTAAACTCTCGGAACGACCGGCCGGGTCGTTACATCCTCCCCCACTTAAACATACGTTTGTCCTCGAACGTGCCAAGAGTTGTTCTCCAACACTATCAAACTGTTATGTAGCTGACCATGCACATACCCGGGGGTGATCCCACGTCACCCTCTTCTATATAGGTCCAATAGTACAATACCGTTGAAATTTCGAAATCCAAATCCTGGCCCATAAACATTAGAACCAAATTCCAACTTCTGAAGTAATATACAAGATCAATATTTCCATAACTATGAACCGAACAAGTCTGAACATGTTGAATCAATCCATATACGCCCCCATAACTATGAACCGAACAAGCCTGGTACACACCGAAAAAATCAAAAACACATGTATCCAATCCCAAAGGTCATACCCCTACATAATTCCGCTACACTGCGCGATCTCATCCAACTCTGGTCCACTTGGAATACTTCCAGACACCTTACCCAAAATCAATAACCATTCAAAATTCGAGATCAACTACTCAAAGTGCATTACCATAACCACGGGGGAAACCGGACGATACCATGCCACCCGAAACAGAAGGTATATAACCAACACGTCTCAATACCGCAACACCCAGTTACTTACCTTACTCAAATCTAGCTATAAAGCCCAATTAGAACCGCAGGGTATGTGCATATAACCAATAATCACCACTCCTTGCAACACCAAAGGGTAACTCATAGATCACTCTAGAACATGAATAAACTCAATCACAATCGAATGGTACATTTCTGAATAATAGAAACTCAGAACCAACAATTTCGACCCGGTGCAGAACGCACACCCATATAGCCTACCAGTGACCCTAAATTAACTCTGATCACCCACAACCGATAGATAACTTACTGAACAGTTCATAATGACGGAATCATGGTACATACTAACATACGACTAGCTCTGCTCGCATCTTCACAGTTCACTACCACAAAATATCCTGTTTATGAGAACTCTCAGTCTCTAAGTCCATGAAACATACGGATTACCATATCTGATCACAACTCCACCGCTCGAATACATAACACTTCCCAAATACTCACCATCCCACGAGGGATACCCCTATAATTCTTCCATTTACCAAGCAACCTTGAATATCAACAGTCGATCCAACAATAGGGCGCCACGATACCAATGAAGTACCCTTAACTCGAACACGTTGCTCCTACTGAAACGTATACCCTCGTCAATTCGCACCCATTAGCGATATCATCTACCTAGTCATCTGAACTGCCCATGCTACCTAAGAATTTATAACCTTCCTTCCCAAAACCGAACCTTGACCTCACATATGCAAATCTAAACTCTACCCAACATACCGCACATGCCATGCCAACCTAGGAAAAATACGGGAACTCCATTATCCCTTCTGAGCCACAATAAACTACGTACCTAACTAGCCAAGAACTTCCATTCGATCTCATTTAGAAGCAAGTTCACTACTTGTCAAAAGAAAATATGCACCCTTAACTGCGGTAGAAACCATCAGGAACTATCCAAAATCCCATTTGCGCAACACCAACCCATTAGGACTAAATTCTTCTAACTTAACCAAACTATGCAGGACACCAAAAATCCAAGAGCATTGCTAAGAAACACCTTAAAAACTCGTCACCTCATGAACACCCAACGAACTAATCGTATCCCTTACCATGCCGATCCGACCTACTACCAAGTTGCCCTATTTACCCAAGTTTCTTCTGACTTACCTTCAAATTGGTACTTCTTCCTTCCGTAATACCACAATTTTCAACCCAGACTCACCACACGTGACCGAAGCATAAAACCATACCGTCTAAGTCTCATAAGCCACCGAATACTCTCTCAAATATCCCCAAAAGTACCATATTCAAAATACTTACGCTGAAGAGACTTCCTGCGAATCTAATGACATTCCCTTCACCTTCCTGATACCGATATGTAGAATCCGTGATGATGTAAAAATACCACAAGTCTTCGCACCCTCTAATGTAAATCTCAATCACACTGACCAATTAGACAGAATCGACCTGACCCATTCGCACACTAACGTACTAGGAATTTAATCCACTCACTTGATGTCACAAGCAAATTCGTACACTGCACACAATACACCTTTTACAATTTCCACTAACTCATTCAATAGAACCCAATTACCCAACATAGTTCATTACAACCTATATCGAAGAAATTTCCATTACTCGTGACATTCCCAGACGTTGCACGTCATAACTGATTTACTAATATACCTCGTACTGAAACCAATACCACACATCATCATGCAATCAACTTAGCATTAACAGACTCCCCCACTTGGCTCAAAGCCAACGATCGAGACAAACAATAACTCACAATGCCCATATTAATCACCATCCGTCTAACAGCTCAAGTCATATGAAAATCTTGTATTCACCATTGTAACATTTACACCAACTTCCACAAGCGGTCTAAACTCCAATTACAATATATATCATTTACTAGTAGAAGAGAACTTATTACAGAACTACATAGGGACCACACACCCTGGGACAACCCGCAGGAGATACCCCTGCCTGCTTAGCCTCAACTGCTATCTCTCCATACACTTCTGAAGACCATACTATCACGCAATCACTACACCTTCCTGCATCTGAACACAACCAATCTATCCTCGAGGCATCACAATACGCGGTAAAAACCTGAAGATGATGGAAGAACTAACACTAGAGTGGTGGTCACATAAATATCGAGCTTCTAGAAGCTCTACCCACACATGTCTGACAACATGGATACCCTTACTGGACACCACGTGTCCCAAGAATGCTACTGAACCGAGTCAAAATTCACACTCGGAGAATTGGCAGAGAGTCTTTCCTCCCTGAATCTTTATAATGCCATCCTCAGATACTGAGTATGCTACTCCTGGATACACGAATATGCCAGGACGCCATCAATGAATACAATAGTAAGGAGTGTTAATACGGCTGAAATACACCGTTAATAAAATACATGAATGTTAATGGGGCAATGATCAGCTAAAAAGACATCACCAGGAACTCATAACCCAACAGAGAAATCCGCTTCACTCCACAACTACACAACATGAGTGGTCTTCCAACATACTCACAACTCAAGGGCATATACCAAATCAAGACATACATCAAATACTCAATAAATCCCACCATATTTCCAGGCAACCCTTCTGTCACAAATCACAGTCTGAACACATCCAACCATCATATCACACCCACCACATAGGCATCTAGTCAAGAATTCTCATAGAAAAGAACACAAACAGACACATAAGTGCCTAAATACACGTGCCTACACAACGAAAAATCTCTGCAATTAAGCCATAGAATGAATCCGACCTCAAGTCCTCCAGACTGGCCCATTACCAATATGCCAAAATCACATCTCATCCATGGAAGCCACAAGCCATCGATGCATAGCTAATACCAAGCGCTCTCGTGCATGTTCGAATACATGGAAGAGATTCAAGAGTTACGCTCTTGGCTGGTGTCACGACCCCAAATCCTAAACCAGCCATGATGGCACCTATCGTGGAACTAAGCTAGCCAATATATCACATGTTCACAATTTCTTTTAAAATCCCATTTTCAAAATCCGAGCATTTCATAAATATACAGAATTTACTGAATAAAGTAGGTCAACATTATACAATACTGCCAACCCTAAAACCCGGAGCCAACGTGTCATGAGCATCTATAAAAATAAGTCAAAATATACTGTCAGACACAAAACCTCCGAATGAAATCTAGATACAACAGGGAGGGAAAAAACAGAGATGCTGCGGATGCTGAACAACTACCTCTATATCCCGCAAATCAGGCTCCGCTGCGGAATAAAGGCTAATGCTCGATATCTGCTCCTGAATCTGCACACAGAGGTGCAGGGAGTAATGTGAGTACACCAACTCAGTAGTAATGACTGATTTACCAATATACCTCGAGCTGAAAACAATACCACACATAATCATGCAATTAACTTAGCATTAACAGACTCCCCCACTTGGCTCAAAGCCAACGATCGAGACAAACTATAACTCACAATGCCCATAATAATCACCATCCGTCTAACAACTCAAGTCATATGAAAATCTTGTATTCACCATTGTAACAGTCATGCCAACTTCCACAAGTGGTCTAAACTCCAATTACAATATATATCATTTACTAGTAGAAGAGAACTTATTACAGAACTACATAGGGACCATACCCTGGGACAACCCGCAGGATATACCCCTGCCCGCTTAGCCTCAACTACTATCTCTCCATACACTTCTGAAGACCATACTATCACACAATGACTACACCTTCCTGCATCTGAACACAACCAACGCCTACCTTCGAGGCATCACAATACGCGGTAAAAACCCGAAGCTGATGGAAGAACTAACACTAGAGTGGTGGTCACAGAAATCTCGACCTTTTAAAAGCTCTACCCACACATGTCTGGCCACATGGATACCCTTACTGGACACCACGTGTCCCAAGAATGCTACTAAACCGAGTCAAAATTCACACTCGGAGAATTGGCAGAGCCTTTCCTCCTTGAATTTTTATAATGCCATCCTCAGATACTGAGTATGCTACTCCTGGCTACGCGAATATGCTAGGACGCCATCAATGAATACAATAGCAAGGAGTGCTAATACGGCTGTAATACACCGTTAATAAAACACATGAACGTTACTGGGGAAATGATCAGCTCAAAAGACATCACCAGGATCTCATAACCCAACAGAGAAATCCGCTTCACTCCACAACTACACAACATGAGTGGTCTTCCAACATACTCACAACTCAAGGCCATATACCAAATCGAGACAGACATCAAACACTCAATAAATCCCACCACATTTCCAGCCAACCCTTATGTCACAAATCACAGTCTGAACACATCCAACCATCATATCACACCCACCGCATATGCATCTAGTCACCAATTCTCATAAAAAAGAATACAAACGGACATATAAGTGCCCAAATACACGTGCCTACACAGCGAAAATCTCGGCAATTAAGCGATAGAATGAATCCGGCCTCAAGTCCTCCAGACTTGCCCATTACCAATATGCCAAAATCACATCTCATCCATGGAAGCCACAAGTGGTCGATGCATAGCTGATACCAAGCACTCTCGTGCATGTTCGAATATATGGAAGGGATTCAAGAGTTACGCTCTTGGCTGGTGTCACAACCCCAAATCCTAAACCAGCTGTGATGGCACCTATCGTGGAACTAGGCTAACCAATATATCACATGTTTACAATTTCTTTTAAAATCCCATTTTCAAAATCCGAGCATTTCATAAATATACAGAAATTACTGATAAGTAGGTCAACATTATACAATACTGTCAACCCCAAAACCCGGAGCCAACGTGTCATGAGCATCTAGAAGAATAAGTCATAATATACTGTCATATACAAAACCTCCGAATGAAATCTAGATACAACAGGGAGGGAAAAAATAGAGATGCTGCGGACGCTGAACAACTACCTCTATATCCCTCAAATCTGGCTCCGCTGCGGAATAAAGGCTAATGCTCGATATCTGCTCCTGAATTTGCACACAGAGGTGCAGGGAGTAATGTGAGTACACCAACTCAGTAGTAATGACTGATTTACCAATATACCTCGAGCTGAAAACAATACCACACATAATTATGCAATTAACTTAGCATTAACAGACTCCCCCACTTGGCTCAAAGCCAACGATCGAGACAAACTATAACTCACAATGCCCATAATAATCACCATCCGTCTAACAGCTCAAGTCATATGAAAATCTTGTATTCACCATTGTAACAGTCATGCCAACTTCCACAAGTGGTCTAAACTCCAATTACAATATATATCATTTACTAGTAGAAGAGAACTTATTACAGAACTACATAGGGACCATACCCTGGGACAACCCGCAGGAGATACCCCTGTCCGCATCTCTCCATACACTTCTGAAGACCATACTATCACACAATGACTACACCTTCCTGCATCTGAA
>ML338934.1:0-33425 GCA_005239505.1 Nicotiana paniculata
TTTTAACCGGTCTGGGCCGGGCCGGTTACGGGTCAACCCGGCCCGTTTGCCACCCTTAGATTATAGTGATGAGAACATGTGTCCTTCGTCCTTATTGGCTGCATTGAAGAGAGAATCTAAACATTTCTTGACAATAGTGTTGTTGCTGGCTTCATATGTAGAAGGTGACATATTTGAACCAATGTTCAATTTCTAGCACTAGCACTGCATTTAAGATAATATTCAAATTAGTATATTAGCTTCAAAATATATTCTCATAGACTATTGAAAAAGGTCTCCCATTTTACTTTTTTAACAATTATATGTGTTCGTGTAGTCACTGATTTTCTTTATTGAGGCTGCATTTAAGATATTTGTGTTTTTCAATCAAAGTGATTTTGTTCTTTAAGTAGCTTCTGAATTTCTCACACCTTAATAGTATTGCTTCTCATTCTCAGGCAGAATTATGGTTACTATATAAAGTTGTACTCCCAATTGAAAACTCAGTTGGTGAGTGCATCCACCGTAACTACGATGTACTCCTCTAGCATAGGCTGGATGTTGTGGAGGTGAACTAATTAATAGGTTGCTTGTTTGATCAGATTAATATCTTACAATAAAAAATAATCAATCATCTAAGGATGTTGTTTCTTACGAATGTCGTCTCACTAGTTGTTTTTTAATGGATAAGTATGTTCTTTCATGACTTGGATGTATGAATATTCAGTGCATTGTTCATAAACTAATACCATTTGCACCTTTATGTCTACCGTATTTTTTAAATAATAATTTTTATAAAAATTATATTTAATATTTTCTGTGAAATGTGCGAGTACGAATACTAGTTATTATTATAAAGTTAAAGAAAAAGAAAGCCATTTATTTCCATAATAGAAACACAAAGGAATCTGAATACGTATTTCAATTGTACCAGACCAAACAAAACCTCCGAAAACTTCTCCAGAATTCCAAACAACCGAATCTCACAAGTTATGGATCCGTCAATTACACATGAAATGACTTCCAAAAACCCTACTTTTTGTACTCACAACATTGTACTGAAGCAGCAGAAACAGAAAGAGAAGAAAGCAGTAGGCATGGACAAATTGAAAGAAGCCATATTGAAACTGTCAAACAGTGAACCAAATGGGCCATTATCACCGACCCGGAACTCCACTCTTCAACTACGCCTTTCCCATTTGCTTTCTTCTCTTCATACTACCCCTGATCATCCTCCTTATTCTTGGTTTAGTAATTTTTCATATTAATAATGTATACGTTCATGATTTTTAGTCCGTGGTTACAAAGTTTTACTGGCACCCATTAATTAATCTTTTATGAAAGTAATTGTCAACTTAATTATTTATAGAATTAGAGATAGATAAAGAAAAATGGTAGTCTGTCAATGATTATAGAAAAAAAAAAAAAAAAAAACACCCAAGGGTGAGGTGTAGTGGTTGGATTCAGTGGCGGAGGCAGGATCTCAACGAAGGGGTTCAAAAAAAAAAAAATTGTAGCTAGTGAATTGAACCTATGACTTTATCAAGGTTTTGAACCCCTTTGATCACTAAACTACACTTCTGAGTTGAACTAAGGGGATCAAAACTTAATATATAGAGTTAAAAATCAGATTTTGCCTTATATATACAGTATAATTTTTCAGCGCAAGGGGTTCGGACCCCCTTCCGCCCCCCTAAATTCGCCCCTGGTTGGATTGAGAATCATGAGGTGTCAGGTTACCTGATACATGTTGCTGGTGGGAGGTAGCAGGTAGAACTAGTCGAACTGCGTGCAAGGTAGCCTGGACAGGGATTTAAATGAATCTGATTCCTGATACCTGATACCTGTTGGCGGCGGGATTGCCTCTTAAATGACTTTTTTTTTTAACCGAGAAATTCTTGTTGCACAAGGAGGCAAGGGATTTAAATGAATTCCGTTTGCTAGAAAATTGTACTGTGCAAATCGAGTAAATGTAGAAAAAAAAAATTATACTTGGTTATATATGAACATAGAGAAAGATGCTAGTGTAGTAGTAATGAGGTTCAAAAATTGCTTTAGGTCACTTGTTCAAATCCTAGTGCGAATTTCTGGCTCCCCTATTGATTGGGGCTGCCTCTAGGTCCTTCTCTAGTTAAATACTAAGCTTTTGTCTGTGGTAGGGATCAAATTTGTGACTTGCGCCAAACCCACACATTACAAGATTGCTCATACCACTAGACCAAAGCCCTAGGGGCTAGATGACACAAGTTATTAAGCTATTGAAACTGTAGCTACTTAAGGACAAGTAGTAAATTTGGGGTGCCCAAGTTCTGGAATATAGCACCATAGCGAGTTCTGATTTCTTTTGTAAAGATACATTGTCTTGTTTTACTTAATGATGGGTAGGGGTTCCGTTGTATGAGATGTATATATGTGTGGGGGTTTGTGTGTCTGTATTATTAAGATTGGTGATTAGTTGGACAAAGTTTATCATGCGGGCCTGCTGGAAAAAGTGAATTCTAGGAGAGTTGATAAGCAATTTCTCTTCCCATTCATCTCTTAAGGAGTAACACTGAATAGTTTTGAATCCTCAGTTCCGACATAGTTGAAGATTTTCCTTTATGGTCTAATCAAATGTTTTCTTTTTGTTATAGATGACTCAAAGGGCGTTGCAGGAATTGAATGAAGAAGGAGGTTCGACTGAAGACTCGATATCTAAGTTTATCAAGAAAGAATATGACAATTTACCAATGGCTCATATGTTCCTGCTGAAACATCATCTATAGAAGCTGTCTGAAAATGGTGAAATTCTTATGATTGACAGAGGAGGGCGCTTTTTGCTTGCTGGTGGTGTTAACAATAGCTTGAATCCAAAAACAAAAAGCAAGAAGAAGTACAAGAAGAGGAAGGGAAGGTGGGGTTGGGAGATTAAACAAAAGAAGCGGCGGCGCAAGGAAAAGGAGGAGAAAAAGCATGATGATGTAAAAGTTGTTAAAGAAGAGATGAAGAAGTTGGATGAGCAACTAAATGAAGTCAAACATGGGCAACAAAATGGAATGCACAGGGAGTTGAATGGGCATCATAATCAACCGAACACAGATAAGGAAGAAGGGCAATTAAGTGAGAGGCAAAATGGTGTAACTGGAAAGCAGCTGATAGAATTGTCAAAGATGAAAGAACCTCACAAGATTGTACTTGCAACAGTTGAACCATCATCTGAAAAGAAGCAGCAGCTGGAAGAAGGGACATCTACCCCAGAGAAGCTCAATGAGGATGATGATTCTACTGGATTTGAGGCTGTATCGATTGCGATGTCATCTCAAACAGATTGTGAACAAAGACAAGTGAAGCGCTGGAGCAGAGACCGATCTGAACCTAAATCAGTAAGTACCTCTAAAGTCGAACCATTGCTATTATGTGCCTCAGCAGGTAAACATTTAGTACAAATGGAAGAACCTTTGGCATTGGCAACAAGTGAGGAGGCGCTGAATTTGACTGATCCTCAGCATGAGGTGCACTTGGAACAACCAAAACGTCAACTTTGTCGGAGCCCTCCTAAGTACAAGGAGGATGTGGCCAAACTAGGTACTAGTACAGTTTCGGCGCTGGCAACAAATGAAGAGGTGTTGCCTGATAAAAGAACAAATGAGGAGGTATTATGTGCGGATAATCCTCAGTATGAGGTGCACTTCAAGCAACAAATACAAAAGCGTTGTGGGAGGAACCCCAAGGGCAATGATGACAGGGTCAAACCAGGTACTATAGTTTTGGAGAAGTTGGGATTATCTAAGAACTCAAAGAAGAAACAAAATGGTCGAAGTCTAGGAAGGCCTAGGAAGACACAGTGAAGTGAGAATTGCAGTTCCTTGAATCTTAAGATGATTAATGGTACAAATTGAGATAAATCCCAGAAAGTTCAAATGTTAGTGAATAACAGTAGTTGCTTGTAGTTCTCTTATGTTTTCAAACTTGGCCCTGTACAATAGTGGTACAATATAGTAATTCAAGCTAATAGCAGTGACATACTTACTTAAAAGAAGCTATAGCTTTATTTATTAATCACTAGTAGCTCTCTTTTCTTTTTAAATTTGCTCTATAAAGTGGAGGTTATAATAGAGTAATCAAGCAATGAAGAATTAATCTGAGAAAAGGAAGTTGGTACATGGTTTTTAATCGATTTAGAAGCTTTTGTATTACATCTCTATGAGGTAGAGACCTTGATAGAATTTGTAAAGTCTCTACAGGCTTAGCCATTTTGAGTGCTGTAATTATTTATAAAATGCTTTATTTTTACCAAAAAGAAGTTTTGCATGTCTCTTTTGCTGCATCATAGAGTTAGTGTGGAAGATGAAGGCTTTGATTGTTTAAGGTTTATTGAAGTAGAATGGAGTTTCTGGTTCGGTTCGGCTATTTCACTTTGGTAGCATATCTTTAGCTGTTGAACCACCTATGATTTTGTCTCCTTTGCTTGAACATGTCTCAGTGGAGCCATGGAAATTTTTCTCTTCCTATGGAGTTAATTGAAGGGAAGCCTTGGCGTAACTGGCAAAATTGATGCCATTTGACCAGGAGGTCATGGGTTCGAGCCGTTGAAACAGTCTCTTACAGAAATATAGGGTAAGGATGCATACAATAGACCTTGTGGTCGGATCCTTCCCGAGCTTAGTGCACCGGGATGCCTTTTTTTCCTATGAGGTAATTGGTTTTAGGGGATGAGTGACTCCAAAAAGAGTAAGTGCGCAGGAGATTTTGCTCTGATATAATAATGACTCTATAAATGTTTATATATAACGAAAGAAATAAAGGAGAAGGAGGTTCAGTGAAGCTGTAGAAATGTAGTGTAAAAAGGGGGACAATTGAAATGGATAAGAAACTGAAATTCTGAAGAAGAGAGGAAATTGAAACTGAAAGAAAGGTTTGAGGGTGAATATGGTGTTATATAGATTAATAGTATATGCTTTGAGGGGTGAATAGTTTACCATTGCAAATGAAAAAAGGGGAAAAGAATTTGCAATCTGATGAATAATGGGAAAAAATTAGTTGTATCTATTTGATATTAAGCACATGGATAAAAGTAACGTACGTAATGGTATTTATTTACATTGGCTTTAAGGTTGACTGTTAGCTTTTAATACAAAATGGCCCCAACTTGTAGGATTGAAGATTTTCCTTTATAGTCTAATCAAATGTTTTTTCTTGTTACAGATGATTCAAAGGGCGTTGCAGGAATTTGATGAAGGAGGTTCGAGTGAAGACTCAATATCTAAGTTTATCAAGAAAGAATATTACAATTTGCCAGAGGATGATCCTCTACTTAAATATCATCTTCAAAAGCTGTTTGAAAATGGTGAAATTCTTATGATTGACGGAGGAGGGCGTTCTTTGCTTGCTGGTTGCCACAATAGCCTGAATCTAAAAACAAAAAGCAAGAGGAAGTACAAGAAGAGGATTGGTAGGAAGGGACGGGAGATTAAACAAAAGAAGTGGCTGCAAAAAGAAAAGGTGAAGAAAAACCATGATGATGTAGAAGTTGTTAACGAAGAGAAAAAGTTGGATGAGCAACAAAATGAAGTCAATCATGGGCAAGAAAATGGAATACACATGAAGCTGAATGGGCATCATAATGAACCAGACATAGATAAAGAAGAAAAAACAAAAGAAGCGGCTGCTGAAGGAAACAATAGCCTGAATCCAAAAACAAAAAGCAAGAGGAAGTACAAGAAGAGGAAGGGAAGGTAGGGATGGGAGATTAAACAAAAGAAAGGAAAAGGTGGAGAAAAACCATGATGATGTAGAAGTTGTTAAAGAAGAGAAGAAGTTGGATGAGCAACAAAATGAAGCCAAACATGGGCAAGAAAATGGAATACACATGAATTAGAACGGGCATCATAATGAACCGGATATAGATAAAGAAGAAAAAACAAAAGGACTACCTTCCTTGGAGATTGTGTTCGAGCCATCAACCACAACAAATTTCTGATCAAGTACTATCTTCCTTGGAGTGGAGACCGATTTGCCCCGTCTTTTGGATTTATCCATATGAGAATTTCGAGCTGACATCGTTATAGGTTGGCGATCAATTGATACAATCTATATATATAGAGAGAGAGAGCCAAATATTGTTTTCTCTCTTGCAAAATTACTTCCAAGCCTTATTTCTCCCAACCACTCTTGCAAATATGCGGATGGCACTATTATTTTTTCTTCCACTAATCCGACTATTATTCAGATTATAAAACAATGTCTAGATGACTACTAAAGCATTTCGGGCCAAATGATCAACTACAAGAATTCCCACTTTTACATGCACCCCAACACATTTATCACGAGCATTAATCATACCAAAGATCTTACAGGTTTCTCCTATGGCTCTTTTCCATTTACATACGTAGGAGCCCCAATCTACTTGGGTAGAAAGAAGATAGAATATTTCAATGATCTTATTGTTAAGATTGGCAGGAGCATACAAGGGTGGGATGGAAACATGATGTTCGTTGGGGAAAAAGTTGTCCTAATAAAAGATATTTTATACTCCATTCCTATGCATATATTATCTGTTACTAACCCTTCCAAAATAACTCTTCAATATATTGAGAAGCAATATTGTAACTTTTTCTAGGGAAACAATGATGAGAAGAACAAATTTCATTGGTTTTCTTGGACTTCTATGTGTTATGAAAAAAATGAGAGTGGAGCAGGTTTCAGATGTCGTTGTTTCTAAGGCTTTGGTGCTTAGATTTTGTTGACAACATTCATCCAGTTGCAGTTATTTGGAAGAACGGACAATCACAAAATTGGAGAAGGTTAATGGATATCAAAGAGAGCACTGAGTTACACATAAAATGGAACTTGAAAGAAGACAAGATATCCTTTTGGTGGGATCACTGGTCAGGAAAGGGATGTCTAGCCAAACTAGTTCACAATCAGAGTCATAAGGAAAGAAGAAGTTTTGGACTTCATCATTGGTGGCAACTGGAATTTTACAAAACTAGAACAGGGCTTACTAATGAACATGGCCAACTATATCTTCCAGCTCAAAGTTCCAGATTGAGCCAACAAGGATCTTCCTATCTGGACTGAGACTACTTCTGGTCTTTTTACATGTAGATATTCTTGACAAACCATGAAACAAACCAGAACCTCACTCTTTTCAGCCTCCAAAATTTGGCACAAAGGTTTACCCTTCAAAGTGTCATTCTTGGTGATGAGATTGTTGAATAATAGACTACCTACATATGATATTACCAGTAGATTTGGCCATCTAGGACCATCCACATGTTTTTTTTGTAGGTCACCTGCATTTGAGACAATTGAACGCATCTTTTTGAAAAGTGAATGTGCCAAAGCATCATGGCCTTATTTTGGAAAATTCTGGGGTATCAATGCACTTTCTAATCTAAAGATTACTCTCATGAGGTGGTTGATGACTGAACCTAAAAATGAGGTGCATGTATTTATTTTGCAAGCGCTTCCTAGCATTATTTGCTGGGATTGAAGTGGAAACACTTGTGTACTTTGGTAGACATGATAAGGCTCAGACTTCACATTGTCCCTGTAAGATGGCTGAAGCCTCCTGAGGGACTACTCAAGCTCAACCCAGCAGGAGGAGGAGGATGCATAAGAAACCATATGGGGGAGATGTTCACGGCTTTCTCTTTTCTTTTTTTCCTCCAAACATGTTCATCATATTACTGCATCAACAAACAACAAAGTTCAAATGTACTCTTCGCATCCTGGACAACCCAACTTGGGAAAAACTTCTCCCATGAGATGTTCTTCAACAAAGAAATAGAAAATCTAGCTAAACTATGAGCTACTTTGTTCAACCTCCTTGGAATATAAAGAAACTCCACGTGATCAAACATGCTTGATAGCTTCCAAATATCTTCACACAACACTTTTGTCTCCCCATGAAGTAGCCACTTGTTTTTGGACCATATCAACAACATTTTAGCATCAGATAATTTTCATATTTTTCCATCCAAGAGTAATAGCGCGTTCAAGTGCCTTTCTTATGGCAATCACTTCAGCAGTCATGGTTTTCCCAACATATTGAATTGGGGATCCATGGGCATGAAGCAATTTTCCAAGGCTATTCAAAGCCGCGGCACCAATACTCGCATGTCTATCATCACACTGTAATCCTGCATCTGTAAATAATAAAATATCATCTTGAAAATTTGTTAGTGTAGGCACATGTTCATTTCCCGTTGAAGATCGGGCAGCGAGGCAACTAGTTAATAGATCTTTATATTCTTCATACTCAAAAAGAGCTTTAGAAACAATATCACTTGGCTCTAACATTTCCTGATTAAAGCACCAAGCATTCCTACCTTTCCAAATTTGCACATAATATTAACACTCAAATATAATAATTCTACAGATTCAAGAAAATGCTTAGCAGTTAAGAACAAGATGTACCACCAAACAGAAAAGTCAGTTATGTTTCCAATATTAGGCTAGTTAATAGGACTCTGTTTCCATACAAGCTTGGCATATGTTCGATATCTTCACTTTCAAGACCACAAAGCTTACATGTGTTATCCACGTTCTGCAATTTTTTAGCTAAGGTACTATTAACGGGCAAAGAGTTAATCACACACTTCCTTAAAAAATGTTTAAGTTTATTTTTAACGGCAAAGGTCCAAATATACCCTTGTACTTTCGAAAATGGTCTAAGAATACCCCTCGTTATACTATTGGGTTATCTATACCCTTGCAGTCATATTTTGGGTTCCAATATACCCCTCATTTAAACGGAGGGCACGTGTCATCGTCCTGTTGGCCAATTCTAAATATCTCCTAAATAATTAAAATACATATTTTTTTTTTAAAACTGGAAGAAACTGATTTTTGTTTACTAAAAACTAAATAAAAAGAAAATATTTTTTTTCAGTTTTTATAAAAAAAACCTCCTTTAAAAAAAACTGAAAAAGATTTTCTAAAGCAATGTCTTTGTAAAAACTGGAAAAAAATGAAAAGCAATTTTCTAAAGGAATTAAAAACTGGAAAAAACTGAATTTTTTTTAACTAAAAACTGAAAAAGAAATTATTTATTTTTTCAGTTTTTACAAAAACATTGCTTTAGAAAATTGTTTTTCAGCTTTTTTTTAGTTTTTTTTAAAAAAAATTTCCTTAGAAATTATTTTTCAGTTTTTTTAAAAGCAATATTTTTCTAAAAACTAGAAAAAAATATTTTCAATTTTTTCAGTTTTTAGTAAAAAAAAAAAAACATTCAGGTTTTTCAGGTCTTTACAAAAACATTGCTTTAAAGGGTTTTGTGTGGGGAGTCAGCTGGGGGAGAGAAGGAAGGAGAGACTTCTGGTTCAGAAGGATGAGATAAAGGAGTGGGGGCTGAGATGTCTTCCTCCAGAAGAGGTGGTTGCCGATCGTCCATTGGAGTGGTGTTGAGATCAGTGGTGAGGGAAGGGGAGAGTTCATGTGAGGAGGCCATTGATGCAGGTCAGTGAGAAACTGAAGAGTTATTCGTAGGAGTGGGTGTGTAGAGATAGGTTGGAGGAGAGAGAGGTTATAATAGTTAGATTAATGGGAGGTGAAGGAACTGGTTCAACTGGCGGTGAAATTTTGGGAAAAGGGGAGGGATTTGAAAGGGTCGAGTGTGATGGATGTACTTTTTGAAAAGCGATGGTGTGGCAGCAGTAATAAATGCAAATACTTTTTGAAAAAAGAGGTAGGATACACATAGCTACTAACCTGGGAAACATGGACCAGGTCCCAAACTTGATGTTGTTGTTAAATTGGTCAGTCTCTTTGTGTTCTACACTGTCATTTCTTTAACCTCTGTAAGCATCATGCGTGTCTACCTGCAATGGTATTGATGTGAGTTAGACTTTACCAGAAAACACCTAAGCCATATGTACCTGAGTAAGATAATCTTAGCCAATATGGAGAACCGGTCCCTAGAGTGGTCTTAGCATGCCCAGAGCCATTCGATTCTTCTCAAACTGTTCCCTGCTCAGTGCCTTGGTGAATATATCTGCAATCTGATCTTCAGTGCAACAAAACCTCATACTTATGTGTCCCTTCTCAACATTGTCTCTGAGAAAGTGGTGTCTCACATCAATGTGCTTGGTTCTCTTGTGTTGCACCGGGTTCCTTGCCATATTGAGTGCACTGGTATTGTCGCACAGCAGTGGAATGCTGTCGATAAACACCCCAAAGTCCTCCAGTTGTTGTTTGATCCACAGCAATTGAGCACAACAAGATGCAGCTGCAACATATTCAGCTTCTGCTGTGGACAAAGCCACTGAGTTCTGATTCCTTGTGCCCCAAGAGATTAGGCACGATCCAAGAAAATGATCCATCCTTGAAGTGCTATTTCTGTCCACCAGGTAACCTGCATAATCTGCGTCAGCATAAACAATAAGATTGAAGTTGCCACCTGAGTGGTAGTATAGCACCAAGTCCTATGTTCCTTTGAGATAGTGTAGAATCCTTTTTGCACCTTTCAGATATGACTCTTTCAGATTGGATTGGAATCTTGCACACGATCCCACACTGAATACAATGTCTGGCCTGCTTGCTGTGAGGTAGAGAAGATACCCAATAATGCCCCTATACATGGTTTGATTCACAATAGAGCCAAAATCATCCATGTCAAGTTTGGTATCAAGTGGAATGGGTGTGTCGATCACTTTGGAGTCTTCCATATCAAACCTTTTGATCAGTTCCTTGATATATTTCTATTGACTGATGCATGTTCCCTTAGAGGATTGCTTCACTTGAAGTCCCAGGAAGAAGTTCAGTTCCCCCATCATGCTCATCTCGAACTCACTTCCCATGAGCATTGCAAATTCCTTACACAGAGATTCTGCTGTAGCACCAAAGATAATGTCATCAACATACACCTGGACTATAAGAAGGTTCCTTCCTCGTTTCTTTAGAAATAAGGTGTTGTCAATCTTGCCTCGAGAGAATCCATTGTCTAGTAAGAACTGGGACAACCTTTCATACCAGGATCTGGGAGCTTGCTTCAAGCCGTACAAGGCTTTGTCCAGCTTGAAGACATGCTCTGGATGAATATGACTTTCAAAGCCAGGAGGTTGCTTGACATACACTTCCTCCTTGAGGAATCCATTTAAGAATGCACTTTTCACATCCATTTGAAACATGTGAATTCCATATGAGATGCAAAGGCAAGTAGAATTTGAATGGCTTCCATGCGAGCCAGAGGAGCAAAAGTCTCATCATAATCAATCCCTTATTCTTGGTTGTATCCGTGAACCACAAGCCTGGCGTTATTTCTGGTAGTTTTTCCATTCTCATCAAGTTTGTTCCTGAATACCCACATGGTTCCTATGATGGTTCTGTCTGAAGGTCGAGGTGCCAGATGCCATACCTTGTTTCTCTCGAACTGATGAAGCTATTCCTGCATAGCAATGATCCAATATGCATCTTTCAAGGCTTCCTTGATATTTTTGGGTTCTATTTGGGACAGAAAGGCTGAGAAGGCTAGGGAGTTTCTAGTTTTTGATCTAGTTTGGATTCCAAAATCAAGAGGGGTGATTATGTTATCAAGAGGATGAGAGCTTTTATGCTTCTAGTTTGGAACTTGTAGCTGACTGGTGGAAGTGCTTGGTATGTTGGTTGGGCTTCTTCGTGACTCCTGTTCTACAACCTGAGGAGTGCTTTCCACTGCGTCCCCAACTCTTTCCTCAGCTTCTATAGGGGAGATAGAAGTACCTGGTTCCTCATGAGATCCTGAGGAAGAGGTTGAGCTGCCTTCCACTGTCTCCTTTGTTTGGCCATCATAATAGCCTTGCCATTTGACACATCAGAGATTTCCCCTGGAACCAAGAGTGGTTCGTTGTCTTGATCATCATCGGTGTTGTTCTTGTTTGAGAGGGGAGTTTCATTGAAGAGTACATGAACACTCTCCTCCACACATTGGGTTCTTTTGTTGTACACTTTGTACGCCTTGCTTTGAGAGGAATAGCCCAGAAAAATTCCTTCATCACTCTTGGCATCGAACTTTCCCAGCTGATCCTTCCCATTATTTAAAGCATAACATTTGCAGCCAAAGGCCCTTAGATGAGTCACTTTGGGCTTTCTTCCATTTAGCAGTTCATATGGGGTCTTGTTTAGGAAGGACCTGATCATACATCTGTTTACCACGTAAATGGCAGTGTTGATTGCATCAGCCCAGAAGTTTTTCGCGATCCCACTGTCTATTAGCATTGTTCAAGCCATGTATTCCAGAGTCCTATTCTTTCGTTCCACAACACCATTTTGCTGGGGAGTTCTTGGAGCTGAAAAATTTCGTGTGATTCCATTTTCATTACAGAATTCATCAAATCTTGCATTATCAAACTCTTATCAGACCTGATGCATGCCACTTTCATGTTCATCTTCACTTGAATTTTCTTGACAAAGGCCACAAATACCTCAAATGTTTCATATTTTGAACGAAGGAACAATGTGCAAGTGAATCTAGAGTAGTCATCCACGATCACAAAGATGTATTTCCCTCCACCCCTACTTGGAATTCTCATTGGTCCACATAGATCCATGTGGATGAGTTCAAGAGGTCTGGATGTGCTAACATCTTTATTTGGCTTAAAAGATGATTTCACATGTTTCCCTCTTGCGCATGCACATACCATGTGATCCTTGAACATTGAATTAGGAAGACCACGAAGTAGGTCCTTCTTTATCAGTTTGTTCAGCAGAGAGAAGCTGGCATGTCCCAATCTTTTGTGCCATAGCTCAGCATCATCTTCAACTGCCTTTAGGAAGTTCACCTCACCTGCTTCCAGAGATTTGAAATCAGCAACATAGATGTTCTTGTATCTCTTGGATGTCAACACTACATCCCCAGTTACTAGACTCGTAACTGTTCACACTTTGGACAAGAACTCCACTTTATTTTCTGTGTCACAGATTTGAGAGACACTCAATAGGCTATACTTCAGGCCATCCACAAAGTATACATTTTCTATTGAGTGCTCCAGATATCTTCCAACTCTTCCAACACCAAGGATGTATCCCTTCTTTCCATTTCCAAAGGATACATCCCCTCCCTGCAGAACTTTCAATGAGAGGAAGTCCATGGTATTTCCAGTCATATGCTTTGAGCATCCGTTGTCCATGATCCATTGTAGCCTAGTTCCCCTCACTGATCCCTGCACAAATAAATCAATGGTTAGATTTAGGAACCCAAACAAGTTTGGGTCCCTTGTAGTTAGGAAAGGGATGAATAAGAGCTTTTCTAGTCCATGCAGGCAAAAGTTGACTTTTCTTGCTGGGACCAGGTCCTTTCTAAGTGTTTATTCCTTCAGCAAACATCTTATTTTCCTGGACTGATTAGTCCTTGGTTGTGCAACTTTCCTTGAAGTGCCGACTGTACCCACAGTGGGTACAAAGCCAATTGTCAGGAACTGTAACATACTTGTTGTGAGGGTTGTAGGGAGTTTTCTCCTTTTGAAACCCGATTCCCTGCTTGTTCCCAGAGTTGTTGAAATACATAGCAGTGACAGCGTCTGTGGAGCAATTCCAATTCAAGGATTTATTAAGATTAGATGTTAGTTTGCTCACTTCTGCTTGCAACACCTTGTTTTTCTCAACCTCACTGCACAGACTATTTTTGACCTCATTCAGTTCCTTTTCAAGCCTGACGTATTTTTCACTACCTATTTCCTTTCCTTTATCTACACTTGATGAACCAGGTTCTAATCTTAGTCCCTGAATAGTTTCTTCTAAGTCTGTGATAACTACTAGAAGATCATCTCTTTCTTGCTCAACAGTATCTACTCTCAAGTTCAAACACATTTTTTCACTGCTTAGATTCTCTACTGTTTCTTTCAAATCTGCAAATACTACAGTTAAATCATCTCTCTCATTTTCTGACTCTCTATTTTTCTTATCTATCTCTTCCCTTTTCTCTTCAAGACTTTTTATGGTATCCTTAAAATCCACAACTACTACCATTAGGTCGTCTCTTTCATTCTCAACACAGTTGATTTTTCACCTTAGAGTCTCATTTTGTTTTTCAAGGTTTCCTACGGTTTATTTTAGGTCAACCACACACACGACCAGGTCATCCCTGGTCAGTTCAGATTCTCCTAGCTCTAGGGTCAGTGAATCTTTTTCTTCCATCAAGGTATAATAGGTATCAATGAGAACATTCGATAATGACTTTAATTTTTTAGGAGAGTAGGATCTCAGATTTCTCTAAACATCCCTGAAGTTTACCTCATCAGTGTCATCTTCTTCATCGGATTGAGCCATGAGAGAAAACAATGAGTCATACTCCTTACCCTTGCCTTCAACAGCCATCATGGAGCTATTCTCTGCTTCAGGTTCCTCTTCTAATTCACTGTATGAATCTCCCCAGGCAGCAAGAGCTTGTCTCACAACATTGTCAGCTGCACTTTTTCTACTGAATCTCTTTTCAGGAACCTGGTTTCTCTTTGCAACCTTGTCCATGTTGTATTTGTAGCTGTCCTGTTTCAAGAGCGGGCAGTCCTTGATGAAGTGTCCAGGTTTGCCACATTTATGACATAGATCATGATTTATGGGCTTGCTTGAGCTCCCTCTTCTAGGTATCCCACCATTCCTTCGCACCATTTTTTGGAATCTCTTGGTGAGATAGGCCATGTCGTGATCTTCTTCACTTGACTCAAGTTTTTCTGCCTGAAGAACTAGGTTCTTTTCCTTCTTAGGCTCTCTTCTTTCAATGTCCTTCCTTTTCTTCATCTCATATGTCCTCAGTTTACCTATCAACTCATCCATAGTCAAGGTCTGCAGATCTTTTGCTTCTGTGATAGCGTTCACCTTACTTTACCAAGAACTCGGCAGAACACTTAAGATTTTTCGCACAAGTTTGTTACTGGGAATAACTTCACCTAGAGAATGAAGTTCATTGATGATAGAGGTGAACCTGGTATGCATGTCCTGTATGGACTCATCTTCCCTCATCTTGAACAGTTCATATTCTGTAGTGAGCATGTCTATCTTGGACTACTTTACTTGTGTATTTCCTTCGTGTGTCGTCTGCAGGGCATCCCAGATCTCCTTAGCTGACTGACAGGTAGAGATCCTGTTATATTCCTCAGGCCCAATACCACAAACAAGAATTTTCTTTGCGCGAAAGTTCTTTTCTACAGCTTTCTGATCTGCCTCGTCGTACTCCTTTCTGGTTTTTGGTATTAGAGGACCTGCTTCTCCTAGATTTTTTAATGGCACATGAGGGCCATCACAAATAATATCCCAAAGCTCGGAGTCTTCAGCTATGATAAAATCGTGCATTCTTGTTTTCCACCAACCATAGTATTGGCCGTTGAATCTTGGGGATCTGTAGGTTGATTGTCCTTCCTCAAAATTTGGTGGAGCAACCATTTGAGATCCTTTCTAGGTGTTAACCTTGTAGAAAGAACCTGCTCTGATACCAATTGAAGGTTTGATTGCGTCCACCAACCAGTAGAGAGACCAGGTCCTCAATTGGTTTCCACAGAATAATGTGATACAAACGAGTAAAGAGACAAGGGATTTGTACGTGGAAAAACCCTCGTAAGGGGAAAAAAACCACGACCCACTCTTGTAGGTTTTCAACTCCACTAACTTGTAATTTACACTATTACAAGCCACTTTGTAAGGCACTTTTACAAAGACTTTCACACACTAACTTATAGTTCTTACTACAAGCTACTTTGTAACTCTCCTAGTTACAAAGACTTTGACTTATGACTACCTCTAGTCACACAAGATCATGAATGAGGTATGGTTTTAGAGTTCCTATTACAAAGATTCTTAGAAAGCAAGATAAAATGCAATAAAAGATAAAACACAAGATTACAACTCAACTAATGGACACCTAAGACACACAGTAAAACTGGTCCTCTTTTAGTGGAGTTGTCTTCTTGTTCTTGACACACTTGAGCTTTCAATTGCTGGGCAGATCTTCAATGCTTGAAGAATAATAGTAAATGCTCAAGTGAATATGTTGTTCTTCTTTCTTCAAGATGTTATACATCATTACACATTCCAAGAAGGATGTCAAAGATCTTGAAGGTACACAGCTCAACTAATAGGAAGTGACTGTCGCACTGTTGCTACACTGTAGCGTGAACAGTAGCAGGCAGACACCTTTTCTGTCACTACTTTTTACAGCTGTCAAATTGGCATGTACTTTATTCTGCAAATATGCTAAGGGATCAGGTCCCTTAGCTGGTCCACCCTCATCCGATACTGAATGATCCGGAATTCTTGGAGTTGGAGCAACTATTTGTGCTACTTACACATCAGGTAAAGTTTGTTAGATCATCAAAACAGAATATAGCCATCAAATCATACCAAAGATCTTACAGGTTTCTCCTATGGCCCTTTTCCATTTACATACGTAGGAGACCCTATCTACCTGGGTAGAAAGAAGATAGAATATTTCAATGATCTTATTGTTAAGATTGGCAGGAGCATACAAGGGTGGAATGGAAACATGATGTCCGTTGGGGAAAAAGTTGTCCTAATAAAAGATTTTTTATACTCCATTCCTATGCATATATTATATGTTACTAACCCTTCCAAAACAACTCTTCAATATATTGAGAAGCAATATTGTAACTTCTTCTAGGGAAACAATGATGAGAAGAATAAATTTCATTGGTTTTCTTGGACTTCTATGTGTTATGAAAAGAATGAGAGTGGAGCAGGTTTCAGATGTCGTTGCTGCTAAGGCCTTGGTGCTTATATTTTGTTGACAACATTCATCCAGTTGCAGCTATTTGGAAGAACGGACAATCGCAAAATTGGAGAAGGTTAATGGATATCAAAGAGAGCACTGAGTTACACATAAAATGGAACTTGAAAGAAGACAATATATCCTTTTGGTGGGATTACTGTCAGGAAAGGGATGTCTAGCCAAACTAGTTCACAATCAGAGTCATAAAGGGAAAGAAGAAGTTTTGGACTTCATCATTGATGGCAACTGGAATTTTACAAAATTGGAACAGGTCTTACTAATGAACATGGCCAACTATATCTTCCAGCTCAAAGTTCCAGATGGAGCCAACAAAGATCTTCCTATCTGGACTGAGACTACTTCTGGTCTTTTTACATGTAGATATGCTTTACAAACCATGAAACAAATCAGAACCTCACTCTTTTCAGCCTCCAAAATTTGGCACAAAGGTTTACCCTTCAAAGTGTCATTCTTGGTGATGAGATTGTTGAATAATAGACTACCTACATATGATATTACCAGTAGATTTGGCCATCTAGGACCATCCACATATTTTTATTGTAGGTCACCTGCATTTGAGACAATTGAACACATCTTTTTGAAAAGTGAATGTGCCAAAGCATCATGGCCTTATTTTGGAAAATTCTGGGGTATCAATGCACTTTATAATCTAAAGATTACTCTCATGAGGTGGTTGATGACTGAATCTAAAAATAAGGTGCATGTATTTATTTTGCAAGCGCTTCCTAGCATTATTTGCTGGGATTGAAGTGGAACACTTGTGTACTTTGGTAGACATGATAAGGCTCAGACTTCACATTGTCCCTGTAAGATGGATGAAGCCTCCCGAGGGACTACTCAAGCTCAACCCAGCAGGAGGAGGAGGATGCATAAGAAACCATATAGGGGAGATGTTCACGGCTTTCTCTTTTCTTTTTTTTCCTCCAACCATGTTCTTCATATTACTGCATCAACAAACAACATAGTTCAAATGTACTCTTCAAATCCTGGACAACCCAACTTGGAAAAAACTTCTCCCATGAGATATCCTTCAACAAAGAAATAGAAAATCTAGCTAAACTATGAGCTACTTTATTCAACCTCCTTGGAATATAAAGAAACACCACGTGATGAAACATGCTTGATAGCTTCCCAATGTCTTCACACAGCACTTCTGTCTCCCATGAAGTAGCCACTTGTTTTTGGAACATATCAACAACATTTTAGCATTAGATAATCTTCACATTTTTCCATCCAAGAGTAATAGCGCGTTCAAGTGCCTTTCTTATGGCAATCACTTCAGCAGTCATGGTTTTCCCAACATATTGAATTGGGGATCCATGGGCATGAAGCAATTTTCCAAGGCTATTCAAAGCCGCGACACCAATACTCGCATGTCTATCTTCACACTGTAATCATCTGTAAATAATAAAATATCATCTTGAAAATTTGTTAGTGTAGGCACATATTCATTTCCAGCTGAAGATCGGGCAGTGAGGCAACTAGTTGATAGATCTTTATTTTCTTCATACTCAAAAAGAGCTTTAGAAACAATATCACTTGGCTCTAACATTTCCTGATTAAAGCACCAAGCATTCCTACCTTTCCAAATTTGCACATAATATTAACACTCAAATATAATAATTCTACAGATTCAAGAAAATGCTTAGCAGTTAAGAACAAGTTGTACCACCAAACAGATAAGTCAGTTATGTTTCCAATATTAGGCCAATTAATAGGACTCTGTTTCCATACAAGCTTGGCATATGTTTGATATCTTCACTTTCAAGACCACAAAGCTTACATGTGTTATCCACGTTCTGCAATCTTTTAGCTAAGGTACTATTAACGGGCAAAGATTTAATCACACACTTCCTTAGAAAATGTTTAAGTTTATTTTTAACGGCAAAGGTCCAAATATACCCATGTACTTTCGAAAATGGTCTAAGAATACCCCTCGTTATACTATTGGGTTATCTATACCCCTGCAGTCGTATTTTGGGTTCCAATATACCCCTCATTTAAACGGAGGGCACGTGTCATCGTCCTGTTGGCCAATTCTAAATATCTCCTAAATAATTAAAAAGCAATTTTTTTTTTTTGTAAAAACTGGAAGAAACTGATTTTTGTTTACTAAAAACTAAAAAAAAGAAAATATTTTATTTTTAGTTTTTATAAAAAAAACCTCCTTTAAAAAAAACTGAAAAAGATTTTCTAAAGCAATGTTTTTGTAAAAACTGGAAAAAACTGAATTTTTAACTAAAAACTGAAAAAGAAATTTTTTTTTTTTCAGTTTTTACAAAAACATTGCTTTAGAAAATTGTTTTTCAGCTTTTTATTAGTTTTTTAAAAAAAAATTTCCTTAGAAATTATTTTGCAGTTTTTTTAAAAGCAATATTTTTCTAAAAACTGGAAAAAAAAAATTTCAGTTTTTAGAAAGAAAAAAAAACATTCAGTTTTTTCCAGTTTACAAAAACATTGCTTTAAAAAATTGCTTTTCAGTTTTTACAAAAACTTTGTTTTAGAAAATATTTTTCAGTTTTTTTTCAAGCAGTTTTTTTGTAAAAACTGGGGAAAAAAAATATTTTCATTTTTTCAGTTTTTATCGAAAAAGAACAGTTTTTTTCAGTTTTTACAAACAAAAAAAAATTGCTTTAGAAAATTGCTTTTTAATTAATTAGGAGATATTTAGAACTTGCCAACAGGACGATGACAAGTGTCCCTCCGTTTAAATAAGGGGTATATATAAACCCAAAGTATGACTGCAGGGATACAGATAACTCAATCGTATAACGAGAGGTATTTTTAGACCATTTTCAAAAGTAAATTGGGTATATTTGGCCCTTCGCCGTCTTTTTAATTTCTAAGTTCCACAAAGAATCCCAGAAGCTTTAGGAAAAGAATGACAACTCGCTTGGGCTTCCGAATTCCTAATAGGCGTACCCGCTAAATCCTTTGCTAAATAGTAACCTGACTTGACTTCATAATTCCCAGATTTTGAATGATGCTATATTAATTTATCATTAAGACTTATGATGGTTATTGAAACATACAAATTGTATCTACATCTTCAGGTTCAAAGGTCATACTTAATTCATGAAGTTTCCAGATATGCGTATCTTCGTCAATTAAGTCTGCAACCTTAACCTTAAGATCTAAATTGTTTTGTATTTGAATACTCTTTGGAGTAAAACTATTATTTCTTGGAATTCATTTATATTTTTTCCATCAGAAATCCTCCGTCTTAGTCCATTAACTAATAGATCTCTTCCCCACAAAATACTTCTCCATATCTATGATCCAGTAGATGATGTAGAAGCATCAAGGAAAATTGAGTTGGGAAAGTATCTGCTATTAAGCACTCTTGCTAACAACGAATCAGGGTACGAAACGCCAAGCTTGTTTAGCTAACAAAGCCATATTGAAAGCCTTTAAATCCCTGAATCCTAAGCCACCTCTTGATTTCGAATCACATAATCTTTCCCATTTCTCAAAATGCATCTTCGTTTTATCCTCAATTTTGTCCACACCAAAAGTTAGAAAAAAGAAATGTAATCTCCTTGCACAGACCATCAGGTAGTTGGAAGCAAGACAAGGCATATGTAGGGATTGTTGTAAGTACAGATTTAAGCATTACTTCTTTCAGTGTTATACTTAAAAGTCAATATGATTCAAAATGTAGGATCATTGCAACTGAAGTAAATTTTACCATTCTTGGAAAATTTTCCAAGTGATTTATGGGGCAGCACTTATATATTCTACCAATAGTAAGTTTGAAAATAACGATTCCTTATTATGTCAATTCATTATCATTAGCAAAAATCCAGAAAATCCATGAATATGACTTACACCATAAGTTCAGTTAAAAAGACCATAAGATGACTTCTTTGGAATATGCTCAATGTTGTAGCTAAAGCAAAAGCAATTTTCATTGGAGTAACGTGGTGCATGGACAAAAGCTACAAGGATGTCATGATTGAATCAGACTCTCAAATTCTAATCACTACTATAAATAGTCAGTCACTTATTCCTTAGCAAATCAACCAACTGGTTAAGCAGATTGCATCACTGAAGGATATAAGAAATTTGTAGCTTCAAACATTGCTATTGAGAGGCTAATAATGAGCCAGCTGAATCTGCATTTGAAAACCTCTACTTTCTTCATGGATGCTAATGCTTTAACAAGAAAGGTGAAAGCCTCAATAAAGACAGACAGAGAGCAACTAACCTTTTTCAGAATCAGAGCTAAAAAGAAGATTTTTTATGTATAGTTTTGTAACTACAGGATACATTCTAACTTATGCTTTTAGTCTTATACCCTTCCAAGTGTATTATTATAAGGCATCCCCATATGATTTTTGCCCGAGAGAATGTCCCAAACTAGTACTTGCTCAGAATAAGGACATATTATGTGTCCCAATCCTTCATGTATTTACGTTCTGGATTCTAATATATAGGTGGAGATCCATCCTAAACCTCTCACTAGGATGGTGATCTTTAAAAAAGAAAAAAAAACTTGAGTTGGATGTTCAGAAATTTTGCAATATTAAGATAATTCCCACTAGGTCAGACTGGAGGAGAATGTTATTATTAGTATGTCACTAGCAATGCTTGGTGGCACATCTAGGGATGGCAAATGGGGCAGGGCAAAGCTTTAATGAGGCAGGGCAGGGGAGCATCTAAATAGGGCGGGGCGGGACGGAGCGGGGCAAAGCTCTAATGGGCCAAGGCAGGGAAGCATCTAAGTAGGGCAGGGCAGGGCAAAACTTCATTTTAAAAAAATCTAAATAGGGCAGGGCAGGTAGCAGGTCAACTTTTTACAGTTTAGGATCGAGAGTTATTTGGCATGACCTTCAAAGGTTTAGTTTGGAACTGTTAGGCTTATTTAATTTTGTTATGATTTTAAAGAATTCTCCAATACTTCTTTCACGGTATTTTGGAGATTATAATGGCCTTGTACTTCTAGTTTTATTGTGCGTTGTGTTTATGTTATTAATCTCTGTTTGTCTTAACATGTGCAGTTGCTCCACCCAACCTAGAGCTCATTTTTTGTATTTAGTATTTCTATTTCATCAGTTTTTTAATAAACTCTCAGTACTCAACCACCAATCCAAATAATAGAAACACCCATCAATTAATCTACTAAAGATATAAAACTTGGCATATATTTCAATACCACAGACAAAAGATCAAATTGTGATCAATATGCAAGCTCAAAGGAAAAACAATATTTTAAATGTTTCAATAGAAATATAAGATAATCAGTCCACTGCGGTGCCCAAGACAAGGCAAGATGAATAGGAATTAAGGTGAAAAGCTAAAATAAATTAAAAGCATATTGCAAAAAAAATATTAAAAAAAACATAAAAAAAAAGTCTACACGAGGCAGGGCTGGGCAGGGCAAAATTTTGACAAAAGACTAAATGGGGCAGGGCAGGGCGGGTCAAGGCTTGACCTACCCCACCCCACCCTGCCCTGCCCTGTTTACATTCTTATTGGTGGGGCTAGTATAGTGGCGCTAGCCTATGAGATGCCAACTTAATAGGGTAGTAAAAATAGCACGGGCTAGCCAGTTTTTGAAGTGATTATTCAAAAATAGTCAGCGTTTGCCAAGTCATTGAAAAATAGCCAATATTTTGTTGTAACAAAGACCGGTCCAGCATAACATACTAGAGTTCGGTGCACCTGTGTATGAACTTCCAGCATATTATGTTGGAATTCCAACACGCGAAAAATTCCAATATAATAAATTGGAGATTCGAGCACCTGTGTATGAACTTCCAGCATATTATGCTGGACCGGTATACTTTGCTGGAACTCCAGTATATTATATTGGAGTATTTTTCGAATTTTGAACAGTGTTTTTGTCCAGATTTATTTTTACATGAAAAGTAGCTAAATTTCGATTACTTTTAAAACTGTAACTATTTTTGAATGACCATTTGTAAATCTGACTATTTTTGAATTTCTCCCAAAAGGGTGTGCACCACTATTATTAGTTGGGTTGACGGGGAAGTAGAATTAATATACATTTTGATAGACCCATTATCTCATTGTGGTAATTAATTTGATTTTAGTTGTAAGAATACTCACGCACATGATTTTCTATGTTACTGCTTTGATACGGTTCGGCTCTTTGTAGCTAAACATCGTTTTAATTGAGAATAAAAGAGATTTATAAGAAGTTAATTGTCAAGTGGCGAAGTGCTTTTATTCACATTATTCTATTGTGTTGATGTGCCACCGTATTTCATTATGTTATTTACAATAAGGATATCCAATGCCTTCTTCCTCCATTGCTGGCAAGGCATGGGATTCAATACCTTCAACTAAAGGTGTTCAAATCGAACCGAAAAATTACATCAAATCAAAAAATCAAATCAAATCGATTAAAAAACTCGATTAGATTTGGTTTGACTTGATTTGGTATTGAATAAAAAAATCTGAACCAAACCGACATATAAATATATATATTTTTAAGACTTCATATTGAATTTTCTTTAAAAAAATATTTAAATATTTGGGATCCTCTCATGTGTTAACCTAGAAAGGGTACATTAACAAAAATTATTGTTAAACGACTAAAAAAATAACTATCATATATTACTAAAAAGATTATCTGAATATTTTAATAGATCATATGTTTGTCAATTTTTTCAATATTTACTAAACATATATTCACTTATCAAAACTTTATCTATAACTTTAACAAAGTAAGATTGGAATAATATTCATGTAACAAAGAAAAACCGAAAAACCCGACAAAACCGAACCAATTCAAACCGATATAATTAGTTTGGTTTGGTTTTGATAAAAACCGAACCAACCCGGTCCATGTACACCCCTACGGCATCAACAACTATCTTACCTTAGGAGATTACCCACCCCACCCCACCCCACCCCACCCAACCCACACACCCCCAACCCAGGAAAAAACATCTATAGGTATGGGAACTTACCACACACGAAACCGTTTTTCTGTGACAAATATCTCATTAAAAAAATCCAATAAAAGAGTTGCATTTTGCTATTTACCTGTAGTTACAGTTAATGGCTGTACAAATATTCAAATGTCTAACACTAGTGTCAACAACTTTACTAAGTAATTAGCTAAGCATCAACTAACTGAAGTTATGAATTCGGACAATCATATATATATTTCCAGTTTCTACTTTGCTGATTTATTGAACCAACATGACAAGCAAAAAGAGTAGCAAATAAATGATAAAGATGAACTTTTCACGATGTTCATTAATTTCATCAATGTCAGACAAGTAACGTGTATTCTCTGGCCGGATGTGTCGTAACAGGTAACACCGGAAGGCTGTTCTTATACCTATCGGGGGAGACTTCAACCCCTCTCTACGAACACGACGAGTAGTATGTATTGTCATTCAACAAGGGAGATACAAAGAGCAACAGCCATCCCTGATAACAGTGAGATAAGTTGGATTACTGTATTCATCAATGTAGTCCTGCCACCACTATTCATTTCAGCCAACACCCCAGCAACCGAAATGTAGATGAAGCCGCCAGCAGTAAAACCCTGCAACATTATATTAGAATTTAGAAATAAGAAAGACACGCTTCTATGAACTCATGTTTATTTGACCGATAGCTTAAATAATAATCTCACTTCAATCAATGACGACTGACCAGAATCTTGTCCCAACGTCAATGCCTACATAGCAAGAAAATTTTTAGTTTAATCAAATGCGACAAAAAAACAGAACCTTGGCTCATGCCAACAGATTATACTAACCAGTGCAGTTCCGGCTAGTGCCACTAGTGCAGATAAGAAGTTAAAGAAGAGAGCTTTGGAGACGCTGAACCCCGACCTTACCAAGATTCCAAAGTCACCTATCTGCATAGCAAACACATAATAAGGTTTAGAGATCATTGGATTCACATGAGAGTGAACATAAGTAACGGACTCGAGTGAAAAAATTGCCACGTTGCAAGATGCAGCAGATGTGAGAAACGAGACGAAGATAATTTTATCCAAGTAGCTACTAAGCTAAAAGGATCAAAAAGTACCCTTCCTTAGAGATTCCTACAAAGATTTATCTGCTATCTAATTTATGTAGGGAACTAGTGATAATGGAGAGAGCTTTTCGTAGTTGAGGGAAAGAGAGCAACTTCGGGCGGCTAAAATGCAACTGCTTATATGGGCAATCAATTAAAAACATGCAACAGTATTTACATGGTAATGTAGAAATACTAGAAAGAAATATAAATGACCTCTTGAGGGAGCTCATGCGCGAGAAGAAACAAAGTTCTTGACCACCCACCAACTGATCCATAAAGGAGGAATGCACTTCCCAATGCCATCCCATCAGTAAAATTGTGCTGTAGCATACCATAAGATCTATCAATGTTCAGCAGCCAGATATGTCTAGTTGTTTGTGAGAAATCATAAACAAAGATGAAGGCTTATGTAGTACATACAACACCATCAGAGAAGAGGTTGAGATAACCAAAGACGAGGCTTGACCGTGATTTAGCCTGTTCCTTTTCAACTGACTCAGAATTGGTAGAGCAATTTGCAGCATTTAAAACAGTATTCTCTTCAGCAGCACTGGAGCCAGTGTTCCTCTGCAATAGTTAGCATATGAGACAAATAGCAATAACATATAACTGCAAGCAAATAAATATATTTCAATGACAGCATATCCTTTTTAAATCTTTTCAATCACTGCAAAGACAAACTGTTCAAAGAGATTTTCAATCAGGGAATGGATACAGTACAGAACTGTTAAAATGAATGAAAGATACAATAGACCTAGTCTTACTCAATCGGACACCATATCCGAAAAAGCAGCAAAAGCCAACCTGAATCTTATGTTAATAAATTAATTAATTACAAAAGTAGGAATTAGTGGTCACAGAATTTTCAGATGCAAAGAAGTAATCTTACAGAACTCCTAATGAGCATGTCATGCATGAAATTAAAACCCAGTTTAATGTGACCAATTTAAGCTGCAAAAGTTTAACAACATTTACGTTATGCAACTAGCAATTGCTTATTAATGTGCAATACTTTATGACAAGATTGAATTTAGTTCAAGTCAGAATGGAGTGTGGAAGGAACAATATGACAACAATTAAACAATATGTCTTGACAAAGTAGTTGTTTGTCCTTTGGTCAGCTCACAGCATGTTATGTAGCGGAAAGGGTCACTGGACCCTCTAAATTCTGAAAAATATTCTTAGTTTCCAGTATTTGGTTTACTATTATGTGAAAATTTACAAGTGCAGATCATCCTGACAAGAAATACACTCTACTGGATCTAAGCCTGGAAAAATATGGAACAGCAGGCATGACCTGTAATTACCTTTCGGAGAATAGCTCCTCCACTTGGTTTTCCTCCATTGAGAGAGTCAGCAGACAGACCGTCCACTTCACTCCCTCCAGCTGTCTTTTCAGATAGGTTTTCGCTCTTCTCTTGAGACAGTTCCTGGAGATCGTCATTAGCATCATTGTCATCCTTCAATTTTGTGGTGTGCGTATGACGATGATGATGATGACCATGACTCCATTCATCTGCTCCTCCAGAAAAATCTTCAACATACCTCACAAGCTTCTCAACAATAAGAAAGAGCACAATTCCAGCTGCAAACACAAATGTCTCATCAAACATTCAGCAGGGTGGCAACAGCAGCTGTGCAGGCAATGACATTACCAGAAGTGAATCAAATCTGAGGTACTTAGAAGATGAATTAAGTTTAATACAAGCTAGAAAATTAAAAATAGGAGTTATCTGAAGAAATCAAAATACAGTAGAAGGAAGTTAATCCGTGTTGGAAGTATAAGAATTCACACCTCCCATCAGAAAAGATAAAAAGACACCACCCCTTCAAAATGATGAAAACATTTTGAGTTATATTGCTGTCCCACATCGGTAGAAGCTTCTTAAAGGGTTTTATAAAGGTTTTGAGCCTCTCCACACATTGCTTTGAGTTTTAGGTTGGATACTCATATCCTTCTACATTTGGCATCATGTCATCCTTAGTCAGCACCATCAAGCTCATGCTAGAGAAAATCTTGCAATTTAAAAGGTGGAATCATGATATTTTAAAATAAATAGGCATTTACTTCCATTGGAATATTCTAATGCAAAATAAAAATTCCGATATTTCCAATTTTCCAACCATGGGAAGCAAAACCTCCCCAATATGTTTCATGCATCTGTTTTTAATCATTTTGGGCTTGAAATGGTGTATGCCAAAGTACACTGTGAACTTCTAGTTATCTTCGATAAACTGGATTTATCCAAATCGTCCAGTAGCATTTGGAAGACAATCCCTGGGGTGATTTGGTGGGGATATGGAAAGAGAGAAACGCAAGAGCTTTTGAAGACAAGAAGGACAGCATTTTTAATCTTAAGCTTCAATGTTTAATCGTAAGCTTAAATGTATATCCTTCCTCAGTTTTTGATTCACCAAAGTTTTGCTTTTTTTAGTGCCAGAGGCGTTAGTTGACTTTGTTAGCTCTTTACACACATTGTAAAGTTCTCTTTTGGATGTACTTTTCATCAGCACTAGGAAGTGCTGGTTCTTTGCTTTACATCAATAAAAAAAATACTTACTTTACCGATTAAATTTTTTTTAAACATATAAATTTTTAAAAATGAATAATGAAATTTAAAAACAGAATCAAGTCGAAGAACTTACCCAAAATGGACAATCCAACAGAAAGATCCTCCAATGAATGCGCATGTGAATGACCGGAGTGATCATGAAGATGATCAGATTCCACATGCTGATCGTGTGAGTGGGAGTGTCCACCACCTAAAAGAAGTAATCATTTTTGGTAAAATTATTCAGCGCCACAAATAGTTAAAGGCAACAATAAGGGTGGATATAGGCAGCATATATGTCTGATCTATCACATTCCTTCCCACAGACGAATAGCTATATTCTAACAGCATCTTTAAGGATACTCATACCTACTTATTACTTTATTACTGCCTCAATACCAATTTGCTTGCTATAATTTGACTGGACATGGAATAGAAATAAAGAAGACTTTTGGCACATTGTTGAATTTGGCAAAGTTTGACGGGACATGAGTTTAAGAAAGAAGGAAGACTCTTTGATGAATCGGATAAGTATTCGTAAGATATCAAAGGTAGGTAGGTATGAGTATCTTTGGTCAATGGCAGTAATAAAGTAATAGGGTCGAATATAAGTCATGTCAATGGCAAAGTAGGAATGCAAGAAGTAACAGGGTTCTCAATATAAAAAAGTGCCAAGCTTATGAGGACAGACAAAAAAGGAAGTAGTGCCAAATAAATTGGACGGAAGGAGAGCTATCTTTCCAGAAAAACAACACTCATACCAACTCACATTTTATCTCAGGAGAATAATATTCATGCTAAGTAACATGCATCAGCACAACATTGGGACATAGACAAGAGCACAACAACGTTAGTCTCTCCAACATGAACTAGACAAGTGAACTGAAAGTAGTGAAAGTGGAAAAGTGAGCTACCCACGCACTCAGGAGCAGCAAGATTGACAAACCTACCTTTATAGTGTAAGCTAGTGAGTTCTAGTAAGGCTGGTAGCTTCAGGATTATTAAGAAGTATGTCTGATGTAAAGGAATATCACGTATGTCATTTTAACAGTTACCAGCTAAGTAAAACAAAATTATGATGGAGTGGAGCTAAGAGTTTCTGGTATATAAAGGTAAGTGAGCCTAATTGCAATATGCAATATTAATTCTTTGTTAATTTAAGATTTAAGAATCATACCGAAAGCATGTGGCAATTGGTGAAGGAAAGCATCCCCTAGCATGGCTCCTGCCTGTGTAAGTCATGAAGTCTGAAAGAATGAGAAAACTTTTATCCTAGTAAATAATTTTAGAAACGACCGTCCAATAACTTTATTAAGCATATAGAAATGAATTAGTATTACTTCCAAATCGGAAACAGAATTCATTTAGTAGGCAGCATTCATATGTATAGTAAGACAGATATCCTGATAACTTTAAGGATCATTTTCACATATAAGGGAAAAATTACAATTTGAAAAAATTCAAGTATATTATTCATTATAACAAATAAGATAATTCACAAACAGAAGACCGTCAATAGATGCTTTTCCATCTATCTGATAATCATCTCACCAACTGAAGCCATTTGTTACATTACATACACAATCGTTAACATTTGTGTGGGTATGATCATCTTTTTTAAAGCTACACAGAACCTTCAGAGAAGACTTAGTTTTAAATAGCTATAAAGTATAAGCTACTGAGATATAATTATAGCTAATAGAACACTTCCTCATCACAAATCAATTATCCTACTTTCATTTCTAAGCTGTCTGGAAAGTGAATTTCCAGATAAGAAAGACATCTTTCCTACCTTCTCTAATACTTTTCATAATCAGCGACTAACAACAAGAAACACCACCTACATTATGTTTTCAAAAGTTGACTACAAACAAATTAATTTTTTTCTCCAGTTCTAACCCGCTTTCTTAAAAGCAATAAAACCTTACTTTTTTTTACCTTTGATACCTCTGCCTAGTAAACCTAGAACAATTAATAGTGGATGGAGGGAATATGAGCAACAGGAGGATCTTCCTGATAAGCATGATTATAGTTGTTTCTGATAATTTAAGAAACAACAACAACAACCCAGTATAATACCACTAGTGGGGTGATAATAGGCTAAATTCACGTAGTTTAATGTATATTTATACTCCAACTTAATGATGCTTCACTGTCTTAGGAATGTGAAATGATGTTAAAATGGCTCTAATTGTTGATTTTATGTTTCGCAGGAGCAAAATGCGCTTATGAGGACCTAGGATGGTGTTTGGAGCCAAAATTGAAGGAGAAAAGCCCCTTGGAGTATTTAACGTGCGTAAAGAAGGAAGAAAATTGCTGGGACAGATTACAAGTCCACTAGCGCGGTCTTAGCGCGCCCATTAGCACGACCGCGCTAGTCCAGCGATCCCCAGGCAGAATGTTTAGCCATTAGCGCGCCCAGTAGCGCGATGACTAGCGCGGGCGCGCTTGTCCAGTCGAATGCGATATTTTCCAGGGGTAGAATTGAAAGTTTGGGACAATTCCACTTAACCTATATAATAAGGTTCAACTCGCCCAAAAGAGGGAATTAATCAGGTTTAGAGTCTTGCTCAAGAAAAGCAACGGCAAGAGGCAAGGAGGGCAATTGGGCATCAAATCTCATCCCTCTTCCTTGTATTTTTGTCATTGTTGATGAATTCTTCTATTGTTATTTTTAGTACAATTATGAGTAGCTAACCTATTTAGTCTAAGGTTTTGGTGGAACCCGTTGAGGATGAACATCTTGTTATATTAATATAGTTTGCTTGATTTCAATCTCTATTTGTTCAACTAAGTTCTTATTGTAGTTGATTGAAAGGCCCTCAATTAGATGTGCCTATTTAGTATGTATCTGCTCGGGAGAGAGTGCATATTTAGGTAGTTGTTGAACAACACCACTCCCAAAGTATAAGAGGGATCCATAACCGAGGGTTTAAAGGTTGGATTAGGGATAACGATACCTTGGGTGCAATCAAAAGTGAGCTATAATAAAAGCAAGCTAGCGTAGCTCGGGAGAGTGCGTCTAGTAAATTATCGTAATTACTCGGGAGAGATTTACGGTAGCAAGAGTGCTCATGATTGATAGAGATAATTAGGCCAAACAATAGGAAATATACAAAAAGGGATTTCATCAGCGGAGAAACCATAACCTTAGATCCTTCTCGCATTTGTTTATAACTCAATATTAGATATCTTTTAGTCTACTTAATTTCATTTAGTTTCAGTTAGTAAAAATACCAACAAATTGTTATTCTTAACCTTTGGGAAGTTGATTACGAAGAATCGAGTGAGTCTGATAACGATAATTGATATGTTAATTCCCTGTGGGATTCGACTCTGGGCAAAATACTCAGATTATATTTGCAACGCCCGTTTAATCTTTTTATAAGACATAGTTGAGCGTGATCAAATTTTGGCGCCGTTGCCGGGGAATTAACGGTGTTATCACTTACAGTTTGAAGAAATACAAAATTCTTAAGTATAGTCAATTTTCTTCAATTTTCATCTATACATTGAAATTTTAACGTTTGCTAACTTAGTTGTACAGGTGCATGCCTAGAAACTCATCGAGAACTGGTGAAGTATTTGAAGCCTTATCAGACCCCGAGAAAGTTTTCAAGGCCTTGAATCGGGCCAACCGGAAAAGCAAACAACAACCATCAATTGAACAACTTGAACCCGACATGGAAGATCTAAACAACAGGAACAACAATGGGGACGACGTGGTAGACCCAGTTGCGCAGATAGTGGCACCTCTTGTGCCAGAGGCTCCTTTATATGACTGGGCACAACCCACGGCGGAGAATTTGGCCACTGCGATAGTAGTCCCTTAGATACAGGCCGAGTCCTTTCAAATTACAAATAATATGCTACACTTGCTGCAGAACAAGGGACTATTTTCGGGGTCATACATTGAGGATCCCCAACAGAATTTGAAGAATTTCCTATCGATTTGCAAAACTCAGAGGCAGCCAAACGTCACTCAGGAAGCAATAAAACTGTTGTTGTTTCCATTCTCAGTGACAGGAGCACCCCAGACTTGGCTAAACTCGCTCCCCGTTAATTCCATTACCACATGGGAGGAGTTAGTTAAGCAGTTCGTGAACAAATTCCATCCACCCAACAAGACACCTCAACAACTTGATGAAATCTTAAGCTTCAGACAGAAGCCAACTGAAACATTGCCGGAAACATGGGAACGATTTAAAGGAATGTTGGTTATTTGTCCGCACCATGGTATTCCAGAGCAAATGTTGGGGCAGCGTTTCTATATGGGTCTGGAGGATACTGTAAAGGCAAATGTAGATACTTCAGCAGGTGGAGCATTCTTGAGCAAAACATGGAAAGAAAGCCAGATCTTGCTTGATAAAATGGCGCAGAATTCGGGGTGGACAACCAGGAATGCACTCATTACTCCGGTAGTTCACTCAGTGCCCTTCGATCCATCCAACAATCTTGCTGAGAATATGGCCACTTTGATAACACAGATGAGCATACTAACTAAAAAGGTGGAGGAGACAGGGCAAAAGCAGCAGGTACATATTGTGGATACAACCAATGGGGGCTTATGCACATCTTGCATTAGTCAACCACTTGGTAATCAGTGGAATGCTGAATGTGATCAACATCACTACCCTGAAAATATGAACTATGTGTCGAATTATGGGGATCAACGACAGGGTGGACAGAATTGGGGCCAACAAAATCAACCATGCAGGCCAGCTCAGCAGCAGCACAACAGTGGAAACATGGGAGTCATGCGACCTCAGGGTAATGTGGCGCCTTACCAAAGGCCACAGGGGTACAATAATCAGAATCAGAATCAGCAACAGGCTTATCACCCCCCTCAGCAACAACACGGTGGGAGACAGGAAGATGGGTTTTCCGAACTTGAAGCAATGATGCAGCAGTTTAGTGGGTCAACTGCAAAAATAAGTGAGAGAGTAGATGCATTGAAGTGCAAATGGGCCAGATCTCGATGTCTTTGAATAATCGTCCTCTTGGGACATTGCCTGCTGACACTCAGGTAAATCCTAAAGATCAGGGTCCAAAGCAGCTAATGGCGGTGAGTCTACGAAATGGCAGGGACCTAGACTTGGAGCAGGAAAGAGCTCGGGAAAGCAAACAGGCTGAGACACTGGTACCAGTGCCCATTAAATTTGATGATTCAACAAAACTGACTGAGGTGACAGTGCAGCCTACCAGGAAGAACCCAGCACGCAAGTTAAGGCTGAGAAAGAAGCTGAGTCAGCCCAAGAACCAGTGATAGAGGTAGTGTCTGATAAAGGAAATTCCCAAATCATTGGGAAGAAGAGACCTCAAAGCACCATTCCCACAGAGGCTGGCCAAGTACCAGAAAGATGAGCAGTATAAAAAGTTCTTGGATATGTTGAAACAAATACAGGTAAATATTCCTTTGATTGATGCTCTGAAGGAGATGCCTGGTTATGCCAAAATGATGAAGGACTTGATGTCCCGAAAATTCGACTTCCAAGACTTGGCCCAGGGAGTTTCGCCATTTCCTGCACCATTGGTAACTTTGCCTTTGCCAAGGCACTTTGTGATTTAGGGTAACTTTGCCTTTGCCAAGGCACTTTGTGATTTAGGGGCCAGCATTAATCTTATGCCCCTAGCCATCTACAAGAGGTTGGGGATTGGTAAAGCTAGACCGACCTCTATGTTGTTGCAGCTAGCAGACAGGACGGTAAAGAGACCGTCAGGCATCCTCGATGACGTATTGGTGCAGGTAAGGAAGTTTGTGTTCCCGGCAGATTTTGTGATACTGGACTGCAGAGTGGATGAGGAGATTCCCATAATTTTGGGAAGGACATACCTGGTCACAGGACGAACCCTCATTGATTGTGAAACTGGGGAGCTCAAGATGAGGTTGAACGACGAGGAAATCACATTCAATGTGCAGAAATCCATGAGGCGACCAAGTGAGTTCACCAATTGTTCTCTCATTGATGTTNAGAAAAGGTGTTTGGTCGAGGGCACTCGAGTTTGAGCCCTTACACTTAGAAAAGAGAGAGACTCCGCCAACCAAGCCATCTGTTGAAGAGCCACCCAAGCTGGAGTTGAAGTCACTGCCAGCCCATCTCAGTTTCTTGGACCTACTTCTACTTTACTTTAAGGGTGTCTAACGGGCGGGCCGGGCCGGGCCGGTTACGTTTTTTTTCTAACCGGACGGG
>ML338937.1:0-24780 GCA_005239505.1 Nicotiana paniculata
CCTATATTCCTATGAAATTAGGATTAACAAAAACGCATTAATAATTCCCGTATAATAACCAAGAAAGGAGATTAGGTATATTCCTATCCTAACCACAAATCCGCTCCCCTAAAGGGTTAAGATATTGCTCTAGCCAATCTTATATGCAATCTAGAATTCCCTCTCCCGAGTTCAATCCTAGATTCGTAGGTATTATTCAATTGGGGATCAAGCAATCAAATAATTAAGTGCAAGATTGAATAAATAAACCAATATGATAAAATAATAAGAACAATTCAAGCTTCAAACTACAACGTTCATGTAGCACCGAAAAACTCTAGAACTAATAAACTATGAAATTAAAGGAAGAGAAGAGAAGAAAAACTAGGTAGAAGCCTCCTTCAAGCGTGGTGTGTGTTCCTCCACGTGAACTCCCCTTCAAAGTATGTTAGATCCTTCAAAAATAAGCTTAGACTTGCTTTTATACGTGTTGGGTAGGTTTAGGGCCGAAATAACCGTGTCCCGGGCAAAATAGGTCAAAAAACTCGTCACCGGCGCGCTGGCTAGCGCCGGGCGCCCACCAGGGTGCTTCCCCATTTTTATGTACTGCCTCCAGCGCCACAGGTAGGGCTGGGCGCTGCCTGTGGCGCCCAAAATCGCCACTTTGCCCGGTTTTTGTGTTTTCGTCCGTTTTGGCTCAAATTTCGCGCGTTTCGCCCCCGATTGATCCCGAATCATTCTTAAACATAAAAACACTTCAAATTAATATAAATCATCACATTTAACATCTAAAACTCACGAAACAAAAGTAAAACGCGAGGAGATATACATAGAAATATACACACTTTAAGCTAACTATCAACACTCCACACTTAGACTCTTGCTCGTCCTCGAGCAGTGGGACAATCTACTACCCTTCAACACGTACAAATTTCATTATCACGGAGTATTTTACTTTTCAATCACACACCTTACCCCTTAACTATGATCGATACCGGCAATCAAGTATATACAAAATTTCACATTCTTTCCCTTCTTTAAACATGCACAAGTTTAACAATTTAATCAATCATACCAACAACCTAATTGCAACCACCCAACCTCAAGAGTCAACTTGCAACCACTAAGACCTCTCAATCCACGCACCTACCTAACAAGAAAGTTTACAACATTACCAATAGTTCATAAGATCATGTGCCCCCACCAACAACAAAAGAGTGAATATAACTAGTCCACACATTCAAATATGCTTTTGAACATAATTTAAGGACATCAAACAGTTGAAAAAATTCACTCAGTCTCACAAAGAATTCATATGAATCCCATGGTCGTACCATAAGCTTTCCCGTAGTGTAGATCTCCACTAATTCAAGTTAGCCACATCTAGGATCAATTAGGACTTTTAAGGTTTTAATGTAAGCTAAGGGACGAGTAGGATATATTTAGGAATAGTGACTAACCCTCCTAAGCACTTTAATACACTACCTTCACAACTCAATACATATTCTTCTCAACAAATTCTCTTGCCACAATTCATATTCAACATAGCCCCTTTTTTAATTAAGTACTTCTATATTTTCACTAGAACAAACTAATAAAAATTGGAGGTGTGTATCTTTTTGTATATACTTTTACTATCATTTTTTTTCTACACACACTCCATACATGAAGATTCAATGGCTAGTAACTTTTGAATATAATTTTTAGCGCACTAACAGGTCTTTCCATGGCTCCACTCAAAAGTTAATCCCCAATATCTCACCTTACTTTTTTTAGCGACTAAGTGCCTTAGGAGGAAAATGTGCAAAAATCTCAATTTAAGAACAAAATAGGGATACGGCTTGTAATGTGGGTACCAAAGAAAAGGTCAAACGGCTCAAAGGGGCTAGCAATGGAAATTTTTAATTTTCATGTGACAAGCACATCCATGATCAAGCAAGAAAATGCCTGCGTCATCTTCTAGACTAGCATAACCTACAATTTCGCTTCGATTAATACACGGGGCAAGTCTTAGACTACACAGGATAGCATAGAAAATCACTAAACCTCACTCACACATTGCACATGACTCAATAACAACGGTTTTATTCAACTCTCAAGTCAAGCAAGCAAACAAAATTGAGAGAATTAATCAATATCACACTATGTAGCATACAAGTCAAACAACTGAGCTAAGGCGTCACAAAATAGGCTATTTATTTTTACTCAGGCATCACATGTCAAACCAAATATAAGGGAAAGCAGAATGTATGTCATAACCTAATATGCCGACACCAAACATGTCAATGGGTATCTCAAAGTTACTCAGTTTCTTCCTAACTACTCTATAAAAATAATTTAAAGTGCCCAGTTCAAGTTACACCCTTGGAAAAGAACCGGTGCCAAAAGAAAAACCAAGGGATACTATCTAACTATCCTTAAAAAACAAAATCTTGTTGGAATTTTTTTTAATCGGACTTTATCCCTCAAGAAAATTGTCCAACAGATCCATCGTTGGGAAAAATCCGAGATTTTTCTAAAAAAATAATAATTTTATACAATTACACCTCAGAAAGTAGTTTCCCCACCCCACACTTATGTTATGCATAGTCCTCGATGCATGCTCACAAAGAAAAACATTACAACAAGGGTGAGAAATACTCCCTGAGATCCTCTCGGGCCTAGCTCAGACATGATTCTCAATCTTTGGATTCGGGATGACCCCACACTTAAGCTCAAACATGCCCCTCAGCTTCAACTTTTGGGTACTCATACTTCCCCTACTCTGCAAAATAAAAACAACACAAAACTCGACACTAAGAAAATAGTGAAAAGATGTACAGACTGGGTTGCCTCCCAGCAAGCACCTTATTTATAGTCGTGGCACAACTATGCTACTTCACCACTTCTCCTTCCACTTTGAGGATATGGATTGCGTCCCCAATTTTTCATCAATTTTTCTGTCACGTTCATGGGGTGGTGGTGTAAAAATGAAGGAACCAAACAATAGGTATCGCATCTTGCACTTCTTGGCCCTTAGGTGAGGGATGTCATTTTGCCTCCTTGACATCACAAATTTCAGAATATAAACACTTTGTTCCTCATCCATTGACTCCTCTATATGCTCGACTGGATCAATTCCTATGTCACCAACCAAACACAATGTTAAAAAGTGTTTAGATTGAGGTCCAATACGCTCCAATTCAAAAACTGCATTATTTTTTACATCCTATATTTTGTACTCTTCATCAACCTTGACATCATTAATAATTTAGCCGAATATTTGGATTTCCTCTTTCCACTCCACAAGCTGGCCAGTATCCACAAATATTGATGGTAGGGCATCAGACACCTCAACCTTTTTATTCAATTGAGCCTGTAGGTCATGGATATCTGAGCCAAATTGGTTTATCTCTTGCCTGAGATCAGTTCTTCCTTCTATCAATTGCTCTGTCATATTTGAAAGACCATCACAAAGAAACTCATGAGGTTTTATTAGTTGAGCTTGTTCCTCTAGCCAAGATTGGCTCATTGTATCTGGTTCTTCAAAATTATCTTCTGGTGGGAACTCGCTCTCTTCGTCGAGTTAAGGTTCTTCTTGGAAATTGGCCATTCATTCATCCACTCTAGCCTGGAGTCTTTTGATAGCTAAGGCGTCAAGAACTTGTTGATCACCTATCATGTTTTGTTGCTCCGCTGCTTGTCTCATCAAGTCTATAATACGAGCCACGCTTTCCATATCATCCACTTCCTTGCTCCTATCAAACTCATTTACATTATTAGAAACATTACAATAAAAGCGCTGAGAAAGATAATAAGAATTAGGACAACCATCCCAATGGCCACCTTGACAACCACATTCATTACAAAAATTCCACACATTAGATTGAGATGGACAATATTTCCACATGTGTGGTCCTCCACAATATGGACAAGGATCGTCATAATAAGAATAACCACTATTCGACCAATTATCATTCCAAGTTGCCATGTGAAGTAAGATAATAATATATTAAATTAAGATACATCATAAAAAATAAAAAAAATAAAAACTGGAATAGACAAAAGTAAAAATTCAATCTAGTAGAATTGTTAATTTCTAAGTCCCCGACAACGGCGCCAAAAACTTGTTGCTCCCAAACGCACATGCAAGTATACGTGGTCGACAAGTAATATAGGATTGTAACTCCAGATATCGTACCCGTAGGGACTTGTGATTAACTATCAACTATATTAAACCCAAACAATTAATCTATTCAAGAGAATACTAAAGTATTAATATTTAACTAAAATTAATCTAGAATAGTAAACTATGAAATTAAAGAAACAATTGGCGAAAATTAGAGACGAATTCAATGAGATCCGATATTCTAGAGCTATGGGTTAGCTAACAATCCCGTTGAGTTTNAAAATTAGGATTAATAAGAAGGCATTAATAATTCCCGTATAATAACCAAGAAAGGCGATTAGGTATATTCCTATCCTAACCGCAAATCCGCTCCCCTGAAGGGTTAAGATCTTGCTTTACCCAATCTTATATGAAATCTAGAATTCCCTCTCCCGAGTTCAATCCTAGACTCGTAGGTAGTATTCAATTGGTGATCAAGAAATCAAATAATTAAGCGCAAGATTGAATAAATAATCCAATAAGATAAAATAATAAGAATAATTCAAGCTTCAAACTACAACGTTCATGTAGCACCCAAAAACTCTAGAACTAATAAACTATGAAATTAAAGGAAGAGAAGAGAAGAAAAACTAGGTAGAAGACTCCTTCAAGCATGGTGTGTGTTCCTCCACGTTAATTCCCCTTCAAAGTATGTTAGATCCTTCAAAAATAAGCTTAGACTTGCTTTTATACATGTTGGGTAGGTTTAGGGCCGAAATAACCGTGTCCCGGGAAAAATAGGTAAAAAAACTCATCACCGGCGCGCTGGCTAGCGCCGGGCACCCACAAGGGCGCTGCCCCATTTTTATGTACTGCCTCCTGAGCTACAGGTAGGGCTGGGCGCTGCCTGTGGCGCCCAAGATCGCCACGTTGCCCGGTTTTTGCATTTTCGTCCGTTTTGGCTCAAATTTCGCGCGTTTCGCCCCCGATTGATCCCGAATCATTCCTAAACATAAAAACACTTCAAATTAATATAAATAATCACATTTAACATCTAAAACTCACTAAACAAAAGTAAAACACGAGGCGATATACATAGAAATATATACACTTTAAGCTAAATATCACCTCGTTCAGCAAGCCATAGAAAAAATAAAGCTTATCCGGGATAGACTATTGACAGCTCAGAGTCGTCAGAAGTCATATTCGGACATGCAGTGACGAGATTTAGAGTTCGGGGGGTGATGACCGGGTATTCTTAAAGGTTTCACCTATGAAGGGCGTGATGAGGTTTGGCAAGAAAGGAAAACTTAGCCCACAATATATTGGGCCTTATAGGATCATTCAAAGAGAGTGCCAAGTGGATTATGAGTTAGAATTGCCCTCAGAGCTGGAGTTTGTCCATCCTTTTTTTTCACGTATCTATGTTATAGAAGTGCATTGGCGATCCAACCCGAGTGGTGCCCACGGATGATGTACACATTACAGAGGACTTGTCATATGAGTAAATTCTTGTTGCCATCCTAGACCAACAAATCTGCAAGCTACGGAATAAGGAGGTAGCCTCCGTGAAAGTACTTTGGAGAAACAACAATGTGGAAGAAATGACTTGGGAGGCCGAGGAAGACATGAAGTCTAGATATCCCTACTTAATTTCTCCTCTGGAGAAGGGTCTGACTGAGACGTCATAACCTTAAGGTACATGTACGGGTTCTTATGTTAGTTATTGTTATTGGTCGTGTAAGGCCATTGTCGTTATTGATGATTATGATCCTATGTGGCATAAAATTATGAGTTTCTACGGGAAGAGTTGATAGTAGCATCATTAAAAAGGCGACTCTGCCAAGGTTATATAGATCCCGGAGAGTTAAAACATTCGAGGACGAATGTTTCTAAGGGGGGAAGGATGTTACATCTCGCATTTTCATACGTTAAAAGTTTCGTCTTCAGTTAATTGACGTAGACTCGGGGATGAGATCGTCTTGAGTTTAACATATTTATGATATTTATCACAAGAAATAAATAAGTGTCATGATGGGTAAAGGGTAGACGAATTAAAGAAAGCGAGTTTCGTTGGAAGTGGCCAATTTGGGATAAAATACGAGTCCAGTGATAATACCCGATAATTATGAACTAGTACCATGCAAGGTACCATATGACGGTAGTATAATATATAAATTATATGTAAAGTATATTAAAAATAAGTAAAATTTTAAGTAATTTGAGGCAATTCTTAATTATGCGGGTAATTGATTAATTACCGGGTAACGAGACACTACCTAATTACCAAATAAGTGGGTAAGGATTTATAATCCCACCCCACTCCCCACGTGGAAATAGACCACGGTTAGGATATATGACTAAGTAGTCCTATAAGCTTAGTGGCTACCTAATGAGAGTAACGTGTAACACTGAAATTCATGAGCAAGTTTTAGTCTCTTTAAGGCTTTGTCGCTTTTAAATCTTAGCTTATTTTGGTCAGATAGAATAAAAAGGTGAATTATAAGTCTTTCTCCTAATTCATAACACCCTAGAACATATTCTAAGCTCCATATACAAAAAAAGCTTCCAACGATGACTCTTGCAAACAATTCCAACGAGAATTGTTAAAATTGTAGCAACGTAAAATTTTGTGGTTCTAAAGGAGTACTGTATAACCTTTTCCAAGGATATTATACGGATTCTTCCCTACTCCAGGTATGTTAAGGCTATACCTTCTTTCTTTTGGCATGGTCCAAATTATTCTGAAGAAAGGAGAAAATACACAGTTTCTATAAATTACTCTATTCATAGAAATAGTAGGGGTGTCTATATTCTTGATTTCCCATGAGAATTATTATTATTTTCTGTTCATGGGTCTCAGAATAATACGCAGTTGGAAAAGTTTGTCCGGAAGGAATATTGATATTATTACTTACTTTTCATGCATTTCATACATGTGCATTGACCTATGACCAGATGGCGTTATATACACGTATATATGTAAATATATGTATATGGGATATGGGAAAAGGTTACGGCGTTATATATGCACCACCACCTGATCAGCTGGTATATGATGAAAATGTTGCCCACAGTGGCTGAAATATGATTTAAACGGCGTTACATACGCGTATATATGTATGTATATTGAAAAAACGTTATATACGCGTATATATGTATGCATATATATGTATATGAGATATGGGAAAGGTTGTGGCGTTATATACGCACCACCACCCGATCAGCTGTATACGATGATGATTTTGCCCACAGTAGTCGATATGATATGATGGGATGCCCTCAGAGGCTGATGATGTTATGAAACATATACCTATGCACGACATGACATTCACACGCATATGCATGATGCTAAAAGTGATTTATTATTACAGAGTTATCTAGACATATATGTTGAGTCAATTACTCTATATCTCTTCCATGTCTCTTATGTATTTATTCATGTGCCTTACATACTCAGTACATTATTCGTACTGACGTCCCTTTTTCCTGGGGATGCTGCGTTTCATGTCCGCAGGTGCAGGTAGGAGAACTAACGGTCCCCCTTCTTAGGATCCCTGATCAACGAGAGTTGGAATGCTTCACTTGATCCAGAGCTACTTTTGATTTTGGTACGATACATTTGTATATATATATATGGGTATGACGTGGCTCAGACCCGTCTTTATACAGTTATATTTCTATTAGAGGTCTGTAGACAACATGTCTAGTTGGATAGTGTGTGGCCTTGCCCGCTTCCAGTTTTGAGATGTATAGTTGTCTACAGCAGCCTTGTCGGCTCGTCTTACATATGTTGTACGTATATGTATGTATGCCTTTTTTTGCAGATTTCCTTCATGTATAATGTTCTCGTAATTCAGCAGATGTTATTCAAGTTCATATTTTAGACGCATCTTTAGGGGTATTTGACATGTAGGACTCATGCACCCGTTGCGGTCCATCGGTTTGGGTCGTGACAGAGGGGGCCCAATGTAAATGGGTACGTATACACGTTTAAGAATCCCTCCACATAGGTCATGATATTCTCTTCTTGAGAAGGTATCTGCAGCATCACATTTTCTCCCCATCTGCAATATCTCCTCACGGCCTCGAGGTGGTTTTCTTCTATCGATCGAATAAACCTCGACGCATGCTCTCGATGGCCTGGGGAATCAAAGTGTTTCTCTAGTGCAAAGTCTTTTATCAAAGCAAAACAGTTCGAGGTTAACTCGTCATATACCGGCGGTATATCACCGGCCGGGCGAGAAGTAGAGGAAAGGTTTCCTTCTTCTTGGTGAACGGATTCGGGCACGACATCCATAACTACTCAAGCAAAGTTAAGGAGGAATAAATGAAAATAGTTTCGCAAGATGAGAAAAGGAAGAGAATGTTGAAAGGAAGGCTAGTTTTGCAAAGTTGCAAGACTTAAAATAAAGAGGAAGCAAGTATATATATAGAACAAGCGACAACTATTCAACTACTTTAAAATTCAATTAATTCTTACAAAGTTTTCATAACTTTTGGGGAAGTGTACCGGCGGGGCCACCTCGGTCACTTCACGGTCATGTATCATGAATGACACTGTCACACAACGTTCGAGGGATCGAAGCTCCCATGCCGACCTAGCCTCGAGAAGGTGTCCGATATCGAGGGGATGCGCTATTACATGTATGGGTTCCGAAGGAGAAAATCGAAGCTTGAAAGTCAAGTTTTGCGTAAGCATTATAGGGCAAAGTTTGGGAGATATGTAAAAAAGGGATATTTTATTTCAAAAATGCATTTACAAGGGTATTTCTACAAAAATTCCCCCGAGGGTCCCATATACAGAAAAGGAAAAGAGCAAAACAATAGGTGAATCTACTCTTCGCCTTCGCTGCTGTCCGAGCCGCTTCCAGAGCTCTTATCTGACGTAGTCGGCATTGCCGATTCTTCCTCCAGGGCCCTGGCTTCTTCGATCTCGGCAGAGAGATCGACACCCTTAGTGCTCACTTCCTCGAAGGTGTGTCTCCTGGCTTGTATGAGATCATGGGCCATTGCATGAGCCAGTTTTAGCTCAACCTTCTCGGATATCTCCCTGGCCCAGTCATTTACGGCAGCAACATCCCTTTTGTATGAAGAGACGAACTTGTCGGCCTCAGACTTGGCCGAAAATAGTGCAGCCTCCTCCTCCTGAGCACCTCGAAAAAGATCTTAAATCAAGGATAGCTTCCCCCAAAGCGCGTCCCTCTTCGAAGCCACGACATCATTCAGCCGAGCCAGCTCAAGAATTTCGGTATCCTTGGCCGTAACATCCCTCGGAGCACCCCACTAGGGCATCATTCTTCCTAATCTGAAAGACACATAAAATAAGTCGATTAGCACCAAGCATGGAAATTAAAGATAAAATTGTGGGTACCAGAATACCCGCTCGATGAAGTCGGCCCTCTCTTGGAGCGCTCTCTCCAAGACTGCCCGGAGGCTGCTCAATTACTCCTTTTTTCGGGCACATAAAGCCTCCAAATTGACCGACTTCGATATAAACTTCTCAAGCTCCTCTCCACGATGAGTCAACTCATCTTGCATCTTGGAGAAGGCTTGGTCATATAGCTTCTTGACCTGCAGCACAAAGAAAGAAAGTTTGAAAGTAGGGGTAGGGAGTTGAAGAACATAATATTGTTTCAGGAAGGTCACCCGTTTTTGGAGCCTCTCGGCCTCCTCGAGGGAAACAGGGGAACGATATTGGTCTCCTCCTCTACGCCTTCAAAATAATCTCTGAATGCGTCATCCCCTCCATTAGAGGGCCCCAAATCGGGGGAATTCCTCTCTTGGGCGTCTCGTATCTCCCCTGGAGAGAACGACGGGCCCAATTGAAATCCATCGGCAACATCAGCCTCCATCTAGGCCCTTAAAAAATTTCGGAAGCAGATCCCTCGAACTCACCAACATGGACTGTGCCATGTCTGACGGGCGGCTCGGGGACTGCACCGTAACCCTCCTCGAGGGTCTCCTCAGCACATGGCGGGTCCGCATCATCCGCCTCCAACTCAGCAGACGACTGCCCAAAAACTCTCGAAGCATCAACACTTCATTTTTCCCTTTGTACCAAAGGGCAGGTATCATCACTCTCTTCCTCGGCTCGCATGATCTCAACGGACATTGAGGATAGGACCGTGGCATCGGTCTTGGGCTTCTGAGCCTTTGCCTTTTTTGGATTTTTGAGACTCCGCCGAGGCCTTCTTCTTCTTTTTCTTGTCCTTGGCAGTCTTCGACGCCTCTTCCTCACCAGGAGGGGGCGGTCTCATCAACACGCCTTCCTAAGGCCTGCACAAGTGTGTTATATCGAAAAATACCACAATCGAAAATACTTACTAAGAATGAGAAAACAACAACAACGAGAGCATACCGTGGTTCTTAGCCTGCCACCGTGTTTTAGCCAAATCGCGCCAGACATTTTTGTTGTATGGAAAGGGGGAGTCCAAAAGTTTGACCCACCCCGGAAGGTCCTGGACCGCGCCGGGAAACCAAACGGTGGCTGCACAATTAGAAGAGAATGTGTCAAGCGAGAAAGAGGTGGCAAAACATACTCAATTCAGGGATACTTACGTTTCATATTCCATTCCTCCGGGAACGGCATTCTATCAGCAGGGACGACGTTCGAGGTTCTGATTCTTACATCCTCGATCCTTATCCTCGTCGATGCAGGCGAATAACAGCTTGACAGATCGACGGTAATGTGTCATTATCAATCCTCCATGGTTAGAGTCATTCCCTTGCCATGTTGGTAATGTGTCGAATCATATATACAATCCTCAAAAAAGAGGAATAAATCTGACCGAGTGTCACTCAGTATTGACAACAAAAGTCGAGAATCACTGGGTCAATCGGTAGAGAGGAAGAAGCTACGGGCCTAAGGTAAAAGGGTATGTGTATACGCTGAGAAAGCTCGCCTTGTGCGTGACTATGCTTTAGTCATCTGTAGGGATTTCTACTCGAGCTGCCTCCTCCCAACGGCATTCAAGTTTTACCCTATCTATATCCGATACTACACTTATGTACCGAGACATCGACTCGCATCGGCCCGGTGTAGAAGGGGGTTTTTCAAATGTGAAATCGGAGACGGTGTCGAAAGGGCCAGGGATGCACTGCTCTATGGTAGGAGGATTTTTTGACTTTTCTTAGACGGGAGTAATGAATAAGCGGCTCCTTCCTTTTTTGGTACCATTTTGGATGTTTTTGCCATGGTTATAATTGAGTTTTTGAAGAGAGAATATGAAGAAGCAAACACAGATATAAGGTAAGAGTGAGAAACACATAGTAAAAGTTTGAAGGTTTGAAGAAGATGTAAAATTATGAAAAGGCAAGTGATTGAAGTATTTATAGAGGCCCTTTGGGCATGCTTGAAGCGGAAAGCTCGAACCAATAACTGTTGTGGTCTTCTCGAGAATTGTGTTGACAGCGACCTTTGCACAAATTTTTATGTATTATCATTTAATGCTCTGAAGAGACTTACGTCATAATAGGGATATCGAAGAGGCCGTAAGTGAAGACCATTTCTTATCATTCATTCTAAGAAACACGGGGACTATCTGTATACGGCTAAAATCGGAGAACCCAATTTTCCGATCATTACGACACTCAGATGGCTTGAAGGTTCGAGTTTTGGCATCGAGGGGGAATATCGAGGGTTCTTAACCCCGGAGCATTACAGATTGAATACCATCATGGAAAGGCGGGAAATTCCCAACAGGCACTTGGTTAAAGCTGACCAACTACGCAAAATAGTACAAGCCCGTACCGTGGCATTAAATGGTTGTACCAGCCATCTCTCTTATGTAATAATTACACATTTACTATGTTGGGATTCCCTATCATATATAAAGGGGACCCTTGTCACTTTGTAAGACACATGATATTCAATACAAGAACAAGAACATTCTTTTCTCTCTAACTCAAACATTCTCTACAATTGTTTCAATGATTTATTACCTTCATTAATGTGTTCATTAGTTGTTCTTCATTTATTGCTCGTTATTAATCAAAAACAGGCCATCTTCAAGGCCTTCAATATTGCTATATCATTCTCGACAACACCTTGTCAAGCTCTTAAGCTCGACCTCGAGGCCCATTCCGGCCGAGCTCGAGACCCCGTCTCTCCACTGCTCGGTTTGCATAATCTCATTATCCTTCACTCTTATTTCGTTTTCTCACCTAGCATCTACTGCCTAAACAACTGGTACTAAAATAGATCACGCATTTTAGAACCACAAAATCAAATATAATTGTAATTACCATTTTCAAGGTAAATATTTTTATCTCACTGTTCCGAGTTTATTCAAACAACTACAGTTTATTTGCTCTTCTTCTTATTCTTCCTTTTTTCTCCCCTATTTTCTCTGTGAATAGTAAACAAAATGATCTTAATAATAATTACTATATGATATAGTAGATAGAGATAAAAACAGTAGGAGGTGATTCGAAGGTACTGCAAATCGATCATACAACTCTCCTCAAGTCTCCAAAATGAAGCCCAATACCATGACCCAAATTTAGCTAAGTCGTGTAGAATCTAACCTAACCCGTTGGATAAACTAATCAACATCAACACAACTTAGAATGAAAATAATTTTATAGTAAGTGATAAAGTGAAAATGCGGAAATTAAATACAAACCACCCCAAGAATTAGTCATAAATCATGAGCAACTAAGAGTAGATTCATAATGTTGATACAAACAAAAACGTACACCATATGTTTGAATATATATAAATGGAAGTATAGACTTTGGGCAACCCCAGATGACTGTCAGTTCTGTACGTGAAATCGACATCAAGAAAAATTTAGAGAACAATAAAGAGAATCGAAAGAAATCTTGATTGCATAAATGAAAGCTATTACAAAAGAAGGCAACACTGTGTCGGGGGGAAGAGACACCAATGCATAGAATTGCTTGCTAGAAAGTTTTGATTGCTTGATCCCCTCCTAATATTGCTTACAAAAAATAAACCAAAGAGACATGACTTAACCTAACTAAGCTAGATGAATATAATGAAAGTACATGGAATAAAACTACTCTATATTTACAATGAAAAAGGACTTAGTTTCCTACAAGGTTTATCATGTCCGTTGTCAGCAACTTTGTCTTTGGCATCACAATCTACGCGTACGGCATTGTCTGCGCGCACGGTGCTGTTGGCAGTTGCTTGTGGCCGGGCGCTAGCGAGGGATATCGGTGGGGCGACAGAGGCACATGCGCACTTGTCACTTGGCGTAGCCAAGACCACGGGGCCGTCTGTGTCACTAGGCATTTGGAGGCTTGCCAGGATGCCACGAGGCGCGTTCAAGGGGTCATGGGGCATAGATGGGAAGCCGCCATGACATTCTCCCCCACCTGATTTGGCGACGTCCTCGACGCCTTATTTGCAAACTAATCTTCAATTAAGCTTTTATAGGCTTTGAGGTTTGTTCCCCTGTCCCAAATATTCTCCTCTGCATCACACCCTTGCCAGTTCACCAAGAACTCTTGGTGATCCTTCCTTGAGGCATACATAACCCGATCATCAAGTATAGCTTTGAAACGCCTTTTCCCGGTTGAATTGGGGCCTCGAATACTGGGTATTTTGAGTTGTCTCCGTGAAGGATCCTCCGTGTCTTCCCGAAAAGGCTTGAGAAGACTGACATGGAAGACGGGATGGATTCTCCACCAAGCTGGGGTATCCACCCGGTATGCAACTTTCCCAATGCGTCTTTCAATGGATGAAGGTCCAATATATTGTTGCAATAGGTGAGGGTAATGGACCCCTGCAAACAAGTACTGCTTTGGGATTTTGACCATCACTTTGTCTCTTACTTAGTATTCAACAAAGTGATGATTCTGATCAGCAAGCCTCTTTATCTGCTTTTGGGCTTTGATAAGATAGCTCCGCACTATCTCCAAATTTCATTTCCATTATTTTGAGAAGCTATCGGCACAAGGAGATTTGGACATGTTTGGTCCATTCACGATGTGTGGGAGTAACGGTTGCTGTCCGGTAACAATTTCAAAAGTGCTTTTGTTTGTACTAGAGCTCTTTTGAGAATTGAAACATAGTTGAGCATCATCCAGAAGCTTCACCCAATTCATTTGCGATCCAGTAACAACGTGGCGGAGATATTCCTCCAACATACCATTGAACCGCTATGTCTGGCCATCAGATTGCGGATGAAAGCTTGAGCTATGACTCAATTTTGACCCGAGGCACTTAAACAGTTGGGTCCAAAAGATCCTAGTGAAGCGTGAATCGCGATCAATAACGATGTCTTTGGGCAGGACCCAATATTTGACGACATGAGAGAAAAAGAGTTGAGTTGTATATTCTATTGATATATATTGAGGTGCTGCAATAAAGGTGACATACTTGGAAAACCGATCCACCACAACCAAGATAGTTCTGAGATCTCCGACCTTAGGCAATCTGGTGATGAAATCCAGAGACACGCTTTCCCAAGGTCTCTTTGGGACAACTAGTGGTTCCAAGAGTCCCGCTTGTGTCAAGAGGCCGGACTTGTCTTTCTGGCATACTAGACAAGTCCTCACATACTGGGCAACGTTGTCGGCCATTTGAGGCCAATAATATGCGCGATGAAGTAATGCCATGGTGCGTTCTTCGCCGGGATGGTTGGCCACAGAGTGTCGTGACATTCCATTAGAAGAGTTCTTCTCAGATCTTCTCCTTTAGGAACATGTAGTCGGATCCCTTTTACCTTCAGGAACCCATCCTCAATGTAGAACTGGCGAGTTTTGCCCTGTCCTACTAGATCAACCAAATACTGTGCAGCAGGATCCTTGATGAGTAGATCCTGTATCTGGTCTTTTATGGTGGTAGCTACTTCACTCCCCTTTAGGGTGGCATGTAGGCACACTCACGCTAGATCAAATCTTCGACTAAGCGCATCAACAACATGATTAGTCTTCCCACTTCAGTACTCCAGGTTGAAGAGAAATTCTGCTAAGAGTTCCTGCCATCTGGCCTGTCGGCCATTCAACTTTGGCTGGGTCATGAAATGACTAACAACTTTGTTTACTGTCTTGACCACGAACGGGGATCCCATCAGATAATGCCTCCAAAGGCATAAGTAATGAACAACAACCATTAGTTCTTTCTCATGGGTGGCATAGCGTCGCTCTGCATCCTTCAGCTTCCGGCTCTCGTATGCTACGTGATGCCCATCTTGTAGCAAGACCCTGCCAAGAGCATAGTCAGAAGCATCCATTTTTACCTCGAATGGCTTGGCCAAATCAGGAAGAACCAAGACGGGGCTACTAGACATAGCCACTTTTAATGCGTTGAAGGCCTCCGCTCATATAAGACCCCAATCCCAAGGCGTTAACTTCTTGCGGAGTTCTGTCAATGGAACTGCAATAAGGGAGTAATTCTTCACAAAGCACCGATAGAAATTGCATAGGCCAAGGAACGCCCTCAAGGCGTGGATATCCTTGGGTGGCGGCCAACCTGTGATGTCTTGGATCTTTTGCTAGTCCATCTTGATCCTACATTCCTCAATGACATGTCCGAGGAAGTCGATCTTTTTTTGAGAAAAGGAGCACTTGGATAGCTTTGCGTATAATTCATGCTCCCGCAACCGGGCTAGGACCTTCCACAAATGCTCCATGTGTTCTTCTAGTGTTTGGATATAAACCACAATGTCATCCAAATAGACCACAACGAATTCGTCAATATACTCTCGGAAGACTTGGTTCATCAGGGTGCAAAATGTAGCTGGAGCACTAGCCAAGCCGAACGGCATAACTAGGAAGTCGAACGACCCATATCTTGTCACATAGGTCATCTTGTTCTTATCTCCCTCAGCAATCCGGACATGCCAATACCCTGTCTTCAGGTCAATTGTCATGAACACCGTTGCACTCCCCAATCTATCGAGCAAGTCTACCATGAGAGAAATAGGACACTCGTTCTTCATAGTGATTTTATTTAAAGCTCCATAATCCACATAGAGTCGTAGACTACCATCATGTTTCTTTTGGGAAAGCACATGGGACCTATATGGGAACTTGGAGGGTACAATGATCCCTGTGTCTACCATCTCCGTCAATTGTCTCCGAAGCTCGGTGAGTTCGGGTTATGACATTCTATAAGGTGCCCGGGCAGGTGGCTTAGCACCCGGCACTAACTCAATCTCATGGTCCACAGTGCGCCTAGGTGGAAGTCACTTTGGCATCTCCTATTACTTGGCGTCTTCAAATTCCAGTAGTAGTTCCTTTACGGGTGTAGGAATGGGACCCGATGAGCATTCTACCTTATCAATGCATAGGGTATCCAGGAACGTAGGTCCATGTCTTTTCACTCCCTTCTTCAGCTGTAAGGCCGAGATGTTCTCAGCGGCCATTTTCTTGGGCATACACGGGATAATGCAGGGCTTGGCCCCATTTACTCCCATCATCATAAGCATGTCCACATATGGTACGGGCATAGTGTTGGTTTTCCTCAAGACTTCCAGTCCAACTATCAACTCGAAGTCATCTATGATCACCATGCGCAAGTTGAAATTTCCTTCATAAGGACCCATCTTCACTGGAACTTCTTTGGCTATTCCATCCACTTGCTGAGAAGGTGAGTTGATAGCCTTGACATGACTTCTGGCCTTTCCGCCAAGGAGCTGCATCTGTGTTTAGGCCAAGTATTTGTGGGTAGCACCTATATCTATCATCACCCTAATAGGCTTGCCATTTACCTTCAGTTCAACGAACATCAAGTTCCTCTCTTGTTTAGGAAGAGTCCATTTATTCGTCTTCTTTTTCCCTTTCTTGGGGATTGGGTAGGGGTTCTTCTTCTTACGGATACGAGCACTGTTTCTCGCTAATGCCTCTGAAATAGAACCCACAGTTTCATTGAAGTCACTGGCTAGTTCGGTCTGCTCCGCATCGTCTTCTTCATCATCTGTCCCATCATCATAAGCTTGATGGGCGTTCATTTGTGAATGTGGGAATTCGTTATTCCAATGTGGCCCACCGCAATGACGGCATCCTGAGGGAGGATTTCTCCCCCGATCATTGTTGCTTGACGCAACACTATTGCTGCTTGAGGAAGGAGCCTTAGCTTTGGGTGTACTCCAATCTCCCCCACTTCTGCTAGGGCCACCACTGTTAGGCTGGCCTCCTTTCTATCCCACTCGGACAGGCGGTTGAGGCCTATCCTTCCGAGTTTCTGCTTAATAGTTCCCAAGGCATTCCGCTGCTTGGATCGCCTTGGGTAGGGTATCTACCCGTTGTCTTTGCAGTTCCATGCGGGCATAAGGTTTTAACCCATCCAGGAATGTTAAGAGCTTGTCTTTGTCCCCCATGTCACGGATGTTTAGCATGAGCACGGAGAATTCTCGCACGTAATCTCGTACTGATCTGGTCTGTCGGAGCTCCCCTAGTTTTCTCCTTGCATTGTACTCAACATTTTTGGGGTAGAACTGTAGGCGTATGGATGCTTTTAGTTCTTCCCATGTCTCAAAAGCATCTTCACCGGCCCTGATGGCTTCGTACTTCACTCGCCACCAGAGCTTAGCATCACCCTGAAGATACATGGCAGCAATTGCTACCTTCTTGGCTTCTTCTAGGCTTCCCACGACATCGAAGTACTGCTCGATGTCGAAGATAAAATTCTCCAATTCTTTAGCATTGTGAGCTCCAATGTATGGCTTTGGCTCAGGAATTTTCAATTTTTGTGCCATGGGGGCGAGGTTCACAACACCCTCGATTTGATTTCCACTTCCTCGAAGCAAGACTTGTAGAGCAACATTAACAACATTGAGCTGGCCTGTCAAGTTTTCTATAGTGTGCTGCATGGCAGTCACCCTGTCGGCTTCTTATGCCCTTTAGGCTAAATTCTCGGTACGCCCCTGTAGGAGGTCCTCGAATTTACCAAAAATTTTGACTGCCTCAGTAGTTACCGTTTGCCGGTCTTCTTCAGAGCCGCGACTGATGTTTTCTATGTCAACATTGGCCTAAATCATTCTTTGATCGAGGTCATCCAACCTTTGCACTAGGCTGGTTTGTAATTTAGGCACCATATTTACAATGGGTCGTAATACGTCAACCGTCTCTTCAAGGGCCGTAAAGCAGTTCCCATGGTTCACCATGGTCAGATATGGTGGTAATGGAAATGCGTTCCCTCGTATGATGTCGAGCCTAGGATTTGATACCAACTATTACGCGACGCTTTCCTGAGGCTAAGCAACTGATGTTAGTGCAGCTGCTGTCCGCCAACTGAGGTCCCCTCCGTATGCTAGACGATATTGTCAGCGCCGCACGAGAAAACCGATGTCAAGAACAATTGAGAGAATTGAAAGAAAGCTTGATTGCATAAATGAAAGTTATTAAAAAAGAAGGCAACGCAGTGTCGAGGGGGCGAGACTCCAGTACAGAGAATTGCTTGCTAGAAAGTTTTGATTGCTTGATCCCCCCTAATAATGCTTAAAAAAATAAACCAAAGCTCCATGACTTGACCTAACTAAGCTAGAGGAACATAATGAAATTACATGGAATAAAAATACTCTATATTTACAATGAAAAAGGACTTAGTTTCGTACAAGGTAGAAACAGGTCCGTTGTCAGCAACTTTGTCTTTGGCATCACGATCTGTGCGCGCGGCATTGTATGCACGCGCGACGATATCGGCAGGTGCTTTCAGCAGGGCGCTAGCGAGGGATATCGGTGGGGCAACATAGGCACATGCCTGCACTTGGCGCAGCCAAGACCACGGGACCGTCCGTGGCGCTAGGCATTGGGAGACTTACCAGGACGCCACTGGGTATGTCCAAGGGGTCATGGGGCATGACTGGAAAGCCGCCCATGACAGTACATATGGAATAGTACTAGTATGAAAAACTAAACTCCCCCTCAATAGAACGAGTAACCGTATAATGAGAAAGAAATATGGAATCAATGAGGGCCTCAAACAATATTAAAGTATCAAATTAGGAGAAAGGAAAATTTTCAAGCAAGTTTCAATATTATAAGTTGAGAGATCTTTAGTAGCGATACACCACCGTGCTTTTAGCACATAGTCCGATCTCTGCCTGATCGGCTAAGTTATCTCACCTCGAGACGCCCACTCACAATACCACCATGTCTGTGGCATGGCATCTGATCTAAGCCCGATCGACTAAGCCGTTTCACCACAATGTCGTGTGGGTCGACGTCACCTCACATTTCGCTAGCATTCATCCCATCCCATTTGTGGGGAATTATTTCAACACATAAATCTCATCCCATATTCGGGGAAAACTCTTAGCACCTAACACAGGGATTTTACCCCTCACTCACTCCTACACCGAGACGTGCAGTTTTGGGGTTAGGTGTAACGACACGGCCAGTCGCTCCGTGAGATTAGCCCTGTTTCCCCCATTTCTATTTTATCATATGTTTCTTAGCCTATTTATGTTGTGTTGGGTCAGTTGGTTTGGGTTTGGAGTGGTCGTGGTGAGAATTGAGACACTTAGTCTCTTAAATTAGCTTAATAGTTAAAAAAGTCAACTATGAGTTGACTTATTGTAAACGACCTCAGAATGTGAATTTTATAGCACAGATAGCTTCATTAGGTGATTTTGGACTTAGGAGTGTGTTCGGAATGAAGTTTCGATGTTCGGTGTACAATTAGGCTTGAGTTGGCGAAAGTTAGTTTTTGGCGATTTTCGGTCGGCAGTAGAAATTAGGCTATCGGAGTCGGAATGGAATTCCGAAAGTTGGAGCAGGTTGGTAATGTCATTTTGGATATGTGTGCAAAATTTCAGGTCAATCGGAGGTGTTTTGGTTGGTTTTGGCATCGTTGGCGAAATTTAGAAGTTTCAAAGTTCATAGGCTTGAATTTGATGTAATTTTGGTGTTTTTGCGTTGTTTTTTTGTATTTCAAGCTCGAATAATTGAATAAGGTTATGGGTTGTGGTGGCGTATTTGGTTGAGGTCCCGAAGGCCTCGGGTGTGTTTTGACAGGTTAACGAATCAAGTTTGGATGATGGAAGTTGCAAATTTTGCTGGTGTTCTGTTATGGCGTCCTTCTATGCAATCGCGTGGGTAAGAATGCGATCGCATAGGCTAGTTGGGGGAAGCATGGGTTTTTTCAGTGCGATCGCGTGAGTGGAGGCCGCGATCGCGTAGAGTGTGTCATGTGTGTAGTGCGATCGTGTGGGTAAGGTCCGCTATCACATAGGGTGTTCTGAGGCACATGAGGGGTTGAGTGTTTGAGCTATGCGAACGTGTGTATTCGTATGCGAACGCATAGAGTGGACTGGTCTGTGCATTGCGAACGCATCCCTGGATATGCGACCGCTCTTATGAAATTAATTCCTGGGCAGAATGTTTTAAAGGCCATTTGTGCGAGATTAGCTCATTTCTTTCCTCCATTTTTGAACGAGTTGAGAGCTATTTCAGACGGATTTGAAGAAGAAATCAAGGGGCTCGCTTGGAGGTCAGATTCCAACTTCATAACTCGTTTTTATGTCATTTTCTAAGTAATTAAACTTGAAAATTGTTGAAATTAAACCCAAATTTGGGAAAGAAAGGTGCATGTATAGAATCGTGGGAGGATGAGGATTCTAGTGACGTAAATTTTATCAAATTCCGAGATGTGGGACCGGGGCTCGGGTTTTGCTGAATTTCGAGATTTTTGTATCAATTGATAGTTTTCGATTGGGTTGTGTCCCTTTAGCGTATATTGATGATGTTAATCTGGTTTTGGTTCGATTCGGAGCAATCGGGAACCAGTTTGAGGGGAAAGAGCATCACAAACTAGTATTTTGGCCCGGTAGAGGTAAGTAATGGTTATAAATCTTGTCCTGAGGGTATGAAACCCTGGACTTCATATTTCTCACTGTTTTTAGAATGGCGCACATGTCGGATGACGAGTATGTGGCGCGCATTGATTTTTGGATTGGAATTGGTCCTCTCCGCGGCAACTATTGAGTTGCGTATTTTACTCTAAATCATATATTAAATTGTGTTCTAAAGACTATTGCTATATTTGGTCTATAAGCCATGTTTGGGGCCTCGTGCCGACTTGTTTAGACCCCTTGGAGGCTTTTTACTGCTATTTCCTCACTGTTTATTTATGATTTACACTCAGTAATATTGTGCTTAACTATTTTCGAAACTCAACCTCATTTACACTATTTTGAGATTTAAAAATGATGTTTTGGGTCGAGTCTCTCGATTTACTGATATGCCCGAGGGGATTTTGAGAGGTTCTGACTAAGTGAGGCGGAGGGCCTGATTTGTGAGGATATGATACGCCACGAGGTGGCTTGATATTAGCGCTTGAGTTGAAGGAGCCCCTCCGGTGTCTGTACAACCCCTAGTGAGCGCATGTACCTACTGAGTGTTGAGTGCCGAGTACCGAGTGATGAGTGATTTGGAGGCATGAGTGACAGTGAGGTTTCCCGAGGGGCTGATACTGAGTGGCTGGAGGTGCTGAGTGACGTTCTTCCCGAGGGGCGATTTGTGATTCATGTTTTTGCCCGAGGGGCTACTTATGATTTATTTCGTTTTCACACTAAATCCTTCGGTACAGAGACGTCTATACATATCTTCGAGAGGCTGCTGAACCCTTAGGAACAATCTTATTTTTCTTGAATTCTGTCGTGCCGTTTTGTTGATTCTGGAAATCTAAACTTCTATTGTTTCCTTCTCTCACAGATGGTGAGGACTCGCGCTATTGATCCGGATGATCAGCCACCAGCTAGACCATCGAGAGGTTGAGGCCGCGGTCAAGGCCGTGGTAGAGGTAGGGGGCCAACTTGTGCAGCAACCAAGGCAGTACCAGTTGATCCCCTACTGTTCAGGGTCAGATTCCCGCCACAGATACTCCAGCGGGACATGCTCAGGCACCGGCAATGCCTATTATCATTTCAGGTCTTCAGGAGACCTTGGCTCAGATCTTGACGGTGTGTACCACCCTTGGTCAGGCAGTTTCCGCCACTTCTCAGGCCGGGGGAGGCAGTTAGTCTCCAGTTTCCCGGACACCTAAGCGGGGTACTCAGGGCCATTCGATACCGGGGACGGTTCCAACGTAGTCGGTTGCTCCAGTTTAGGACTTCGTGCTTCCGGCTATGCCAGAGGACGAGCAGCGTAGGCTGGAGAGATTTAGTAGGCTACAGCCTCCGACATTCAGTGGTGCTGAGGGAGAGGATGCCCAAGGTTTTTTGGATAAGTGTCAGCGGATGCTGCGTACTGCTGGGATTTTTGGAGACCATTGGGGTCTCATTTGCCACCTTTTAGTTTTCTGGTGCTGCTTTCACTTGATGGGAGTCGTTTGATAGGCGTAGGCCTGTTGGTTAAACACCCCTCACCTGACAGCAGTTCTCCTCTATCTTCTTGGAGAAGTATGTACCTCAGTCTCACAGGGAAGAGCAGCGCATGCTTTTTGAGCAGCTGTGTCAGGGGAGCTATCAGTGACGCAGTACGAGATGTGGTTTTCAGAGTTGGCTCGTCATGCTAGCAAGTTGGTCCCTATTGATAAGGAGAGGGTTAGGAGGTTCATGGATGACCTCACTTATCAGCCTCACCTATTTATGACTCGGGAGAGAGTGTCAGATGCTATATTCGAGAAGGTTGTTGACATTGCTCGAGATATTGAGTCGGTTCGCTGCCAAGAGGGGGAGGAGAGGGAGGCCAAGGGGCCTCGTGGATCGGGCAGTTCTAGTGGTGCTCCTTCCAAGGGGAAGTTTCAGCATGGTAGAGGTTGTTCATTCAGGCCTCCTCAGTCACTCCGCCCAGCTTATAGTGATGCATCTTTCGGGCATGGTCCCCGTGGTTCTCAGCCAAGCCGTACTTCATTTGGTGCCCTCTAGCTCAAAGTGCAGCTCGAGCACCACCAGTTCAGAGTTATTCTAAGCATGTGTCTTCTAGTGGCCATTCTGGTGCCTAGAGTTTATATCAGTCCCCGCCTCCCGCCTCCAGCTCCAGGGAGTTGTTTTGAGTGTGGAGAGTTTGGGCACGTGTGGAGGCATTGTCCCCGTTGTCCCGGTGGTTCTTCTGGGCAGAGGGGATAACCCTCGACTCCAGCTCCAGTTATTTCACCACCCGCCTAGGCAGCCAGGGGTGGTAGTCAGTCAGCTAGAGGCTGCCCTAGATGGGAGGTCGAGCAGGTGGAGGTCAGGACCGTATGTATGCATATCCAGCCAGGCCAGATACTATGGCCTCCGATGCAGTGATCGCAAGTATTGTCTCGGTCTATTGCCGAGATGCTTTGGCTTTATTTGACCATGGTTCTACATATTCCTATGTTTCTTCATATTTTGCCCGTTTTCTGGATATGCCCTGTGAATCTCTAGTCGCCTCTGTTCATGTGTCAACTCCGGTGGGCGATACTGTTGTTGTGGACCGTGTGTATCGGTCGTGTGTGACATCTAATGAGGGTCTGGACACCCGAGTGGACCTACTGTTAGTCAGCATGGTCAATTTTGATGCCATGTCGGGCATGGATTGGTTATCTCTGTGTCATGTTGTTCTATATTATCACGCTAAGACCGTGACCTTAGCTATGCCGGGATGTCTGAGGGTTGAGTGAAGAGGTTCTTCTGTGTATATGCCTAGCAGGGTATTTCCTACCTGGAGGCTCAGCGCATGGTTGAGAAGTGGTGTTTATACTATCTAGATTTTGTGAGGGATGTCAGTGGTGAGACTCCCGCATTTGATTCGGTTCCTGTGGTCCGTGACTTTCCTAACGTGTTTCCTACAGACCTGCCAGGCATGCCGCCTGATAGGGACATTGATTTTGGTAATGACCTGGTGCCAGGAACCCAGCCTATTTCTATTCCACCTTATCATATGGCACCAACGGAGCTAAAGAAATTAAAGGAGCAGCTTCAGGAACTCCTAGATAAGGGGTACATTCGGCCTAGTGTGTCATCTTGGGGTGCACCGCTGTTGTTTGTAAAGAAGAAGGATGGTTCTATGCGTATGTGTATTGATTATTGACAGCTGAACAGTGTTATAGTGAGGAATCGGTATCCCTTGCCTCATATAGATGGCTTGTTTGATCAGTTGCAGGGTGCCAGGGTATTTTCCAAGATTGACTTGCATTCCGGTTATCATCAGTTGAAAATTCGGGGGCCAGACATCCCGAAGACAGCTTTCAGGACTAGATATGGTCATTATGAGTTCCTGGTTATGTCAGTTGTGCTGACCAATGCCCCAGCAGCCTTTATGCACTTGATGCATAATGTATTTCAGCCTTATCTGGATTCTTTAGTTATCGTGTTCATTGACGATATCTTGGTGTATTCCCCATCTCGGGAGGATCATGAGCAACATTTGAGAGTTGTGCTTCAGACCTTGAGAGAGAAGAGACTTTATGCAAAGTTTTTGAAGTGTGAGTTCTGGCTTGATTCAGTAGCATTCTTGCGCACGTGGTGTCCAGTGAGGGTATTCAGGTTGATCCGAATAAGGTAGAGGCGGTGCAGAGTTGGCCTAGACCGTCATTAGATACTGAGATTCGCAGTTTTCTTGGTTTGGCAGGGTACTATCGCCGTTTTGTCGAGGGATTTTAATCTATTACAACACCTATGACCAGACTGACCCAGAAGGGTGCTCAGTTCAGATGGACTGAGGAGTGTGAGGAGAGCTTTCAGAAGCTCAAGTCAGCTTTGACTACAACTTCAGTATTGATTTCGCCTACGGGTTCAGGTTCTTTTACAGTTTACTGTGATGCCTCGAGAGTTTTGTTGGTTGATTTCCCAATGCACACGCAAGTGTACGTGGTCGACAAGTAATATAGG
>ML338938.1:0-49987 GCA_005239505.1 Nicotiana paniculata
TATATATATATATATATATATATATATATATTCAATAGTAAACACCCATTAACATTACACCCATTTAGGGTCTACAACCTTAGTATTTAAACTAGACACTCATACTAAAATATAAAACTAGAAAAATATTTAAAGTCATAATGCTTACAAAAGTGCAAGAATATTTCTTCTAAAGCTTCCAAAAGAGATGAATATTCAATGTCTTTGTTGTAGTCTCTTTTTCAGACAAGATGACCCACACAAACCCTAATAAATCTTTTTATAGTGGGCTAAAAGTCGGAGCCAAGATTGGAAAAATTGCCCCTTCAGACAGCTTATGTGACCGCATATCCATCGCAGATCAGGTATGCAGTCCGCATAATCTCCGTCACGTCGCAGACTTGTAGGTCACCGGGTCCAGGTTTCCATCGCATATCAGTTATGTGGTTCGCATATATGTTATGCGACCTCACTGTCCCAGCGCAATCTTGTTGAGAGGCTTCTTCTACTGGAATTATGTTGTCATTATGCGGCTCGTAAAAGTGTTATGCGACCGCATAATGGACCACATATTCTTCTCTTGGTTTGGCCAAATAGTCTGCTCCAGTTTGCGATTGCCCGTTGAATTATGCGGTCCGCATGTGAATTATGTGGTCGCATATCTGCAGCATTTCATCCTTTTGTGACTTTTCCATGTGTTTTTGGGTCTTCAAGCTCATGCACTACAAAATAATCAAACTTCATAAGAATTAACAAACAAATGCATTAAAAACGATCTAAAATCTACGTAATTGGTATTAAATGTGCCAAAATTCTACGACACATCAACACCTCCAACTTAACCTTTTGTTTGTCCTCAAGCAACTAGAACAAAAATTATCATATCCTAAAATCTTACCAAAGTCATGAAATAGTAGTGACCGTAGATGGTTTTGACTGTCAGTTAACAAGCATTTAACTTCCTTTATTTACCCTTCCTGGAAGACCATTATCACTTAACAAAGCAGCTAATCAACTTGTGAACTTTGAGCCTCGACCAAACTTACAAAATGTTACTCTCAGCTAAGTGCACTTGCATTCTACTTCAAGAACCTAACTTTTGATGAACCTTGCAGTTCATGTGCGCTCACAACAAAGAAAATCCCAACTCACACATATTAACCGGGGATGCAATCAAACACTCTTTCACTCGGAACAAAAGCTACATGCTACAAATATCAGTCCATAGGCTTGCCCTTATTTAACTTGTTGCTATCTCAGGAATGATTGGTTGTAGATCACTTAGGACTTTTAACAGGTTGTAATGTAGGCTTCAGGACGGGTTGGGTGAATATTTGGGAACGTAGTGTCTATACCCTCCTTAAACTCTCCATAAACCTTACTTATTTACTATATAGCATTTATTTACCTCGAGTTACCGACATTGAACTACCTCAAAGTGTTTCTTCACTTTCCACAAGACTCCATCTTTCTTTTCTTTCTCTCTGTTTTTTTTATAAAGGTATTTCTTTTCGGAGCTTGAGTTTCTCTATATATATACAACTTTGAGGAAACGATTTTGAGTTACACACAGTTCCAATTTTTCAAACTTCCACTTTGTACCTTCACCCCAACTTAGGCTTTTAGCCTCATTCTTACTCGTTCAAAGAGTGTTAGGTTCAAAAGAAGGGATTATTTCAAAATGAGATAAAGGTGTGTAGTGTGGTAACCAAAGAAAAGGCTAAAGGGTCAACAGGGGTAACTAGGGTAATTTATGTACCGGGAAGGTCAATTTTTGGTCAAAATTAGCTACTCGTCACAAAGATAGCCTAAGATCATCGCAACATTCAATCATTAGCCTGAGATTTGCACATAGAAACCAACCGGGCAAGTTCTAGACATCACAAGTTACGCTCGTGCATTATTTACACAAATCCTCACTCACTCACGACACATGAACTGTTTAACTCAACATGGTTTCAGCCCTCAAGTGAAAGCAGGGCAACTTAAAGCTTTCATTATATGATATGTAAGATTCTGAGTAAGCATCAAGTCAAAGAGCGAGCCTCAAGTTCACAAAAATGACTAACCGTAAAAAAAACTATTTTTTTATTTTTTTATATACCAACGAAGGAAGGATACAATTTATTCACAAAACTTTCTTTACATGCATGAAACTATACGATCATACCAAAAAAAAGTCAAAATGTTCCATGCTATTTCCATGGTTCTACTATTACACCCTTGAAAAAGAACCCGGCGAAGAAAAACCAAGGGGAATTCATTACTAATTACTGGTCTAAAAAGAGTTATGCATATTATTTACACAAAATATCAAAATATCTACCCCACCCCCCAACTAAAGAACATGCATTGTCGTCAATGCATAAAGATCTATAAACAGAGTTTAGGGGCTCCCTGGGGCGCACTGAGTGCTCGGAGGGTCTGAAGCATGCTGGGAAACTGTGGGGTCATCCGCTGATACTGAAGTAGCAGCTGATGGGACTTCAGACTAAGTGGTGACCACCACGGCTGGAGCAAGATGCTCCAGCTGCTGTGAGGATGGAGCAAGAAGCTCCACCTGCCCTGAAGATGGGACTGGGGCCTGGGAGCTGCTAGCCTCGCCTGGTGGTGGCTGAGTAGTTGATGGAAGTGCCTTGGTGACCATATCTACTAGAGAATGTGCAATTTTTGTGTGCACATCTGCTTCTTCTTCCTCCTGTGCAACCGTAGGAACAAAAACTTGCTTACCCTTGTCCTGATGACCATCTTCCTCCTCTACCAGTGCATCATCATCTGTCTCCTCATCTTCTGAATCCCCTTTATCGGACTTCTCAGTATCTCCGGAGTCCGCCTCGGAAGGATGTCAATGTGTGCAGAAGGGGATTGAGCCTTTGAGGTCTCAACACTCTAGGCCTAGGGAGCTGCTATCAAGGTTGTGAAATCAAAGTCCATCCCTGAAATGGATGTGCCAGCTCCCTGCTCACCCTCCTTTGGCAGGAATGATGTCAGGTCAAATTCCAGATGTTGCATCTTCTGCAGCTCAGCTTTCAATGCATCAACATCCTTACGGAGCTGAGGCATACCTCCAACCTCACCCCGTTCAACTTTCTCAAGACTAGGCGCTCCTTATAAGTTTTATGCTGCTGTTGAGGAACATTCATTGAGGATTGGACGGGGAGCAATGCTTGTCGAATGAGGTTTGGGATTTCTTTTATCATCCGGTCCACCTTAGCATTGGTCTGTTGAGCTAGTAACCCAGCTTGGAAAGAGCTGGTAGTGGGACCTGGGGTTGTACAGTGGTGTGTTGTGGTGTAGCTGTGGAGGTAGCTGGGACTTGAGGGGTGTCAGGAAATTAGGCCTCTGAAACTGCTGATTCTGCTGGAGGAGGGACTTGAGTCTCTATTAGAGTCGCAGTTTCCTTTGCTACTGCATCACTAATGCGCATAATATCAATTTCCTTGAGAGCTTTCTCCGGTTTGTCATGCTTTGGCATAGGAGACACATTCACATATTTGCATAGAGTTGTGATCAAGCAAGGAAATAGAAGTGATGTGTGTTTCTGATTAGCTATGATACCTAGTTCTCGGAAGATGATATCTCCCACATCAACCTTAATGCTTGTCATAATGCACGCAATGAGGAGTGCCTTATCAATATTAATTTCAGTTTGATTCCTAGACGGCATCAGATGGATGTGACAAAGCCAAGCCAACAACTACCCTCCCATGTGAGATCCTCCTTGTAGATCTTGTGTTTAGGGTCAATCCAGGTGGGTGTACCCTTTGCTATCACAGAAGCAATCCAGGCACGCTCGTTGCTCTTGTTAGTTACTTTAGCCTCATATTCAGCTGTGTCGGGACTCCAATCCTCGAAGTACATGTCATTTATGGTGCCCTTATCACATAGAACTCGGACCCTCGAACAAGAACCGATTCTGAAAATACCCTGTTTCTCTTCTGCTCAGCATTCCTTGATGCCCCATATGAAGCATAGATTTCTCGTACAATCGTCTCATTGTATTCATCAGGGATCTCAGTGAAGAATTTCCAGTTCCTCTGCTTGATGTTCTCGACTACATGAGGGTAGTGCTCCTGCAGCCCATTCAAACTCAACTGTTTTTCCTCGAGGATCTTTCTCTTGGAGAGCCCTTCTTTATATAGACCCATGGATCTTGTGACTCCAAACCGGAGATTAAGATCCTCCCCATTCTTCCTTCGTTCTTCAGCCTATAATTCACTGCCAGCAAGATATCCATTTGTGCCCCCTCCTCGTCAGACTTGGAGGAGTGCTCAGCAGTGGTGCGGGTGGTTCCCGGTCGTGGACGTTTAGCCTGTTGTGTCTGTTGGCTCAAAGTGGCTCTTTTCTGTCCACGAGCAGATATAGATTTTCTTGGTGCCATGTATGCAATGAAAGAGTGTGTGAGTGGTGGACAGAGCATAAAAGGTATACACAAGAATTTTAACAGAAGAAAACAAGTTATGCGATGGGTTATGCGGTCGCAGAACCACTATGCGGACCTTAAACCAGTCACATAATTGCACACCCCATTTGATAAAAAGAATATGTGATCACAAAACCCATCAGAAAATAGGTTTTGCGATCACAAACAGACCGCATGATGATCCCCAAAGAACCCAATCACCTGCCCGTGTTTGCGGTGGATTTTCGGTCCGCAAAACACGTTTGCGACTGCATAAGCTGTCGCATAACTTCCATTCACAGGGCCACCTAGTGTTTCAGATTATGATGACTCTACGGACCGCAAACCACTTATGCGGGCTGCAAAAGTCGTCTTCCTCAGAGAGCAAGCCTCCCCTGAATAATTTCTACATCCTAAGGCATGATTCACCCACGAATCACTAGCATATACCCCTAACACACACATTTGGGAACTAAACACGAGCTAAGGAGCTCAAAATAATGTACATTAAGCAATGAATCCACAATAAATAAAGAGGAAGAGAAAAGAAACAGAAAGAGAAGGCACATACCAGATATCGAACAAACTGGTGAGTCATGGCATGCCTTGAGAATTGGCATAACCTCATCTTTCGGAACACACCGCCGAATGATGTTGTAGGCGAAAATACGAAACAAGAAGGGCTCCTCCCAATAGTATTTCCTACACTCTCGCAAGAACGTTTTCTTTTGATATGTTTCCAATCCATCGGGAATAAGGCTGCTAACCAAGTAGTTAGAAATATTGGCATACGAAGGAGAGGATGTGTAAGACAATGCCAATATGTGCTCATCTGGAAAAGCATCATTGATTTCAAAGTTCTCCTTTGGCCTTCCTTCTTCTTCAAGCCTAGACAGGTGGTCCACAACTTGATTTTCTGTTCCTTTTCGATCCTTGACCTCAAAGTCGAATTCTTTCAATAAAAGGATCCACCGGATCAATCTTGGCTTGGCATCCTTCTTCTCCATGAGATAGTGAAGAGCAGCATGATCAGTGTAGACTATCACCTTGGATCCCAACACATAGGCTCAAAAATTTTCAAAGGCATAGACAATTGAAAAAAGTTCTTGCTCAGTCACAGTATAATTCATTTGAGCACCATTGAGTGTCTTGCTTGCATAGTAGATAGGATGAAGGACCTTGTTATGCCGTTGACCAAGCACCACCTCAATAGCTACACCAGTGGCGTCACACATGAGTTCAAATGGAAGGGACCAATCCGGTGTGACAATAACAGGTGACGTGGTGAGCTTCTCTTTCAATTCCTCAAATGCCTTGATACACTTCTCATTAAATAAAAACTTGGCATCTTTTTCAAGGAGCTTGCACACGGGATTTGCAATTTTAGAAAATTCCTTGATGAAACGCCTATAGAATTCAGCGTGCCCCAAAAAACTTCGGACACCTTTTACCGAAGTTGGTGAAGGAAGCTTGGAAATGATTTCAATCTTGGCTCGGTCAACCTCTATGCAGTGTTTAGAAATTTTGTGGCCCAAGACAATGCCCTCATCCACCATGAAGTGGCATTTCTCCCAGTTTAGCATAAGGTTTGTCTCCTCACACCTTTTGAGCACTTTTCTAAGGTTGTCAAGACAATGCTCAAAGGAATCACCCACTACCGAGAAGTCATCCATAAACACTTTTAAGAAATATTCCACCATGTCCGAGAAGATAGACATCATGCACTGTTGGAAGGTAGCCGGAGCATTGCATAGCCCAAATGGCATCCGGCTAAAAGTAAATGTCCCATATAGGCATGTGAAAGTTATTTTCTCTTGATCTTCCAATGCAATGTTGATTTGGTTATAGCCGAAATATCCATCCAAGGAGCAATAGAATGACCTTCCCGCTAGCCGATCAAGCATTTGATCAATGAAAGGCATAGGGTAATGGTCTTTGCAGGTGGAACTGTTAAGCTTCCGGTAGTCCATACACACCCTCCATCCGGTTACAGTCCTTGTTGGGATGAGCTCGTCCTTGCGGGGGGAGTGGCTCTATTCTCCAAGTCAAGATAGAGCTTCTTTGGTTCATAAGTGTAGGACTCACGTCCTTCTAGTGCATTCACAGCTTCCATGTACCCCTCCATGTCTTCACCATCAAAATTCACCAATATTGTCGCCAAGGCCTCACCTAGGCATTATTCTTCCATATTCATCTCACTTTCATCCTCTACCTCATCAACAACATCAATGACCAAGATTCCTTCATATACATGTGGCAGTTTCATACCCTTACTTTCTTGAAAGGTGACTTCTTCATCATTTACTCATAACTTGATTTCATTTCGTTCTGAATCCATCAGTGCTCTTCCAGTGGCAAGGAATGGCCTCCCAAATATGATAGGAATTCTTTATCAACGGCACAGTCAAGGATCACAAAGTCGGCGGAAGGAGGAATTTTCCCACTTTCACTAGGACATCGTCAACAATTCCCACGGGTCTCTTGATTGAACGATCGGCCATTTGCTATCTCATGCTTGTAGGTCTTGGCAAGATTAACCTCGCTTGCTTGTAAATGGCAAGAGGCATCAAGTTAATGCTAGCCCCATTGTCACAGAGCACCCTTGCATAATCTCGCAAGCCAATAGTACATGGGATGGTGAATGTTCCCGGGTCTTCTTTCTTTTCAACAATTGTTGTTGAAGTAATGGAACTAACCCGGTGGGTCACACTCACCACTTTATTCTTGGTGGATATTTTCTTAGTTAAAAAGTCCTTTAAGTATTTAGCAAATCCCAACATTTCTTGGAATGCTTCCAAGAATGGTATGTTCATCGACAATTTCTTTAGAATGTCATAAAACTTCTTGAACTTGTTATCATCCACCCTCCTAACAAGTCTTTGAGGAAACAGAGGGGTCGGTCAAGGAATTGGTGCTAGAGCTTTTGGGACCTCTTTCACCTTCTCCTTTATCTCATCATGGTGTGACTTTTGGACTTTCACCTCTTGGGGGAGCTTTTAAATTTCAACAACAATCGGCACTTCAACTTGTGCCTCCACCTCTTGCTCAAGATCATCAACTTCAACCACTTGTTAATTTTCTCCTTGATGTACCTTCCAGCTTCGCGTGGTGATAGACATGCAATGAGAAGTTGAACCACTCCCATTACCTTTAGGGTTGGTAATTGTGTCACTTGAGAATGTGCCTTTTAGCTTCAAATTTTGTTCTCTTGACAAATCTTGCATTTGCATTTCAAGCTTTTGTATAGAAGCGGTGTGTGACCCCACAAGTTCGGTCATGTTTTTCATTATAGTGTCGCCTCTTTCTTGATTTTGCAAGATCTTTTCAAGCATGCCTTCCAACTTAGATTCACTTGAAGAACCCTCCTTATAATGCGAGGAGTTCAAATATTGCCCCTTTGGTGGAACATGGGGTTAGAACTCCGGTCGGCATAATTGGTGTTGTTGTTGCTCCAAGTGCCTTGACTTGACCCACCTTGATCATTGCGCCAATTTTGATGCCTTTCCCTTGAGGGTTTGGCCTCCATTGATTTTGTAGGCGATAACCACGTTGAGAAGTATAGACATAGTTTGCTTCCTCAAAATCTTGATTCACCATGGGTTGCATGTCTTCCACAACATTTACCTTCTTTGTCTGACTTTCTGTGAACATATTGGTTAGAACATTAATGTTTGTGGTAAGACCAGCAATCAATTGGTTATCTTTGATCATGCTGGTTAGAGAGGGAGTACCGTACGCAATTCCACCAGTGGTATCTTCAGAGTGCCAGGCTTGGTTATGCTTGGCCATTTTGTCTAGAATATATGTAATCCTAGGGAATGTTTTGTCCATGAAAGATCCATCTGCCGCATTTTTAGATATGGATTGGTTCAGTGGATCCAAACCCATGTAAAATTTCTCCAACAAAATTATGTCCGGAAAATCGTGATTCGGTGACCTCACTAAGTATAGCTTGAAACGGTTCCACGTCTCATGTAAGTGCTCTCCTGGTAGTTGTTTGAAGAAGAAGATTTTATCTCTGATTTAGTATTTCTTACTTTGTGAGAACCATTTGGCTAAGAAAGCACAGACAAGTTCAGTCCAAGAGTGTATAGAATGAGGAGGTAGATTTTGAATCCATTTTCTCGCTTCCCTAACCAATGAGTACTTGAATACCCGCAGTCGCTGGGCATCATCTGTCACATTGTTCTGTTTATGCATTTCACACACACCCAAGAAGTTTCTAAGGTGTTCTGTTGGATCATCATCTGTAGAGTTTCTGAATAATCCTTCTGCCTTGAGCATAAGGATTAGCCCATGTTCTACCTTGAATGTAGAAGCATCAACTCGCGGAAGGACAATGGCGTTGGTGTCCTCAATATATTCCTCAATATCCGCGAAGGGATTCCCTTCTTCCTCATAATCGTCCATGCTTACCTAGCACACCAAGCAAAGCAAGCAATGTGTGATGAAATAGAAAAAGATGTAAATAAAAGTGCACACTAGTTAGTAATTTCAAAACCGTATTCCCCAGCAACGGCGCCAAAATTTGATACGCTCAAATTACACCTTAATAAATAGTGTAAAGCGGTCGATGTCAAATATACTAACCCAACCAGGTTAGGGTCGAATCCCACAGGGAATAGGTGTGAAAAGATTACTTGAGTAGTGTGAAACTTAACTTAAATCATAATTCTATTTCGTTAGCTAAAAAGGAAGTTGTGATTGAGTGAAATGAAGACAAGTATAATGTTGTAAGATTGTAATTAATTTGATTAATGAAAACAACGTTGTGTCCCCTTCAATGAAATGTAATATTATCGGTGTTAATATGATATATTTCTAATGAAAGGTCTTTTGATATGCAAATGATTTCTAAATGACTACCCAATATTTTCTAATAGTTGGGCAGTATTTCCTCTTTATGATTTTTCCAAATATAAAAGAGTTACAATTGAGAACAATCAATTTATGCCAAATAAAACCCACTTATTCCTAAGCGATTCTATTAAACAAGGTTTAAAGCCTTGAGTTTTTGATATTCACTTCTACCAAACCCTAACCCACTTTTCCAAGTAAAGAAAGACTAAAATGGCATTTGTTAATGTTTGCAACCACCAATAATAAATGAAGAGTCAGAAATGGATAAATATCAACCAACCATTATATATATATATATATATATATTCAATAGTAAACACCCATTAATATTACACTCATTTAAGGTCCACAACCTTAGTATTTAAACTATCCACTCATACTAAAATGCAAAACTAGAAAAATATTTAAAGTCATAATGCTTACAAAAGTGCAAGAATATTTCTTATAAAGCTTCCAAAAGAGATGAATATTCAATGCCTTTGTTGTAGTCTCTTCAGACAAGAGGACCCACACAAACCCTAATAAATCTATTTATAGTGGGCTAAAAGTCGGAGCCAAAATTGGGCGAAATTGCCCCTTCAGACAGCTTATGCGACCGCATATCCATCACAGATCAGGTATGCGGTCTGCATAATCTCCTTCATGTTGCAGACTTGTAGGTCACCCGGTCCAGGCTTCCATCACATATCAGTTATGCGGTTCGCATATCTATTATGCGACCGCATTGTCCCATCGCAATCTTGTTGAGAGGTTTCTTCTACTGGAATTATATGGTCATTATGCGGCTCGCAAAAGTGTTATGAGACCGCATAATGGACCGCATATTCTTCTCTTGGTTTTCCAAAAAGTCTGCTCCAGTTAGCAATTGCTCGTTGACTTATGCGGTCCGCATGTGAATTATGTGGTCGCATATCTGCATCATTTCATCCTTTTGTGGTTTTTCCATGTATTTTTGGGTCTTCAAGCTCATGCACTACAAAACAATCAAAATTCATAAGAATTAACGAACAAATGCATTAAAAACGAGGTAAAATCTACGTAATTGGTATTAAATGTGCCGAAATTCTACGGCACATCACATGGAAGTGAATGAGGAGGTACCTTTAATCCTGGGGAGACCATTCCTTTGCACTGGTTGAGATATTCTTGATATATATAAGGGGAAAATCATGCTACGAGTGGGAAACGAAAAAGTGGTATTTCAAATGAAGATAATGATGAAATACCCTTGTGATGAGGCATCTGCCTATGCTTGTCTCAAGCTGGATGTGGTGGTAGAGTTAGCTTAACAACATAAGCTAGATAAGTTGGTTGGTGATTCAGTAGAGAGATGCATTGTTCAATCAAGCACAACAGAGGATGAAGATCCTGAGATCAAGAAGGAAGTTGAGGCACTAGAAGATGAGAAGAGTTAGTAGATGAAGAAGAATTCGAAAAAGAAAAGATTAAGCCGAAGCTGGAATTGAAAGTACTCCCGACACATTTGAAATATGCTTATTTGGAGACTAAGAATTTTTCCGTGATTTTTGTTGCTGATTTGACAGGTGAACAAGAACACATGATTGTGGAGTTACTACATAAGCATAAAAGGAAATATGTTGGAGTATAGCCGATATTTAGGGGATCATCTCTGCAATCTGCATGCACAAGATCCTGTTGGAAGAAGGGAGCAAACCAGTGGTGCAACCCGGCGCAAATTGAACAAAAACCTTGAGGAGGTGGCAAAAAAGAGAAACTCAAATTTATGGATGCAGGTAAATATTTCCCATCTCTGACACCCAATGGATCAGCCCCGTACAGATTGTGTCTATAAAAGGGGGCATGACGGTGGTGAAAAACAAGGACAACAAGCTAAGTCCTACCAGAACAGTTAACGGTTGGAGGATGTGCATAGAGTACGGAAGGCTAAATGATGCAACAAGGAAGGATCACTTCCCTTTTCCTTTCATTGATCAGATGTTGGAGAAGCTGGTAGGGCGTTGATGTTACTACTTCTTAGAAGGATATTCAGGGTACAATCAAATACCCATTGCTCCCAAAGATGTTGAGAAAACCACTGTTACTTGTCCTTCCGGAATCTTTGCATACTGGAGAATGCCGTTCGGATTACGCAACACACTAGCTACATTTTAGAGAAGCTGATGTCAATCTTTTTCAGATTTAAATGGGAGGTGTCTGGAGGTCTTCATGGATGACATTACTCTATTTGGAGATGACTTCAAGGATTGCTTGAGGAATCTAGAACTTGTTCTGAAATGATGTGAGGACACTCACCTAGTACTCAACTGGGAAAAGTGTCACTTCATGGTTAAAGAGGGGATAATCTTGGGCCATAAAGTCACAGCTGAAGGTATTGACAGAGCTAAAATAGATGTGATAGCTAATCTCCCACCACCAACGTCAATGAAGAGCATCAGAAGTTTTTTGGGGCATGCAAGGTTTTATAGAAGGTTCATCAAGAATTTCTCCAGCATTACCAAGCCCTTGACAGCATTACTTGCCAAGGATGTGAATTTGTGTTCGATGTAGAGTGCCTCAGAGCATTCAAACTGATCAAGGAAAAGCTAGTGAGTGGTCCCATAATGGTGACTCTTGACTGGAGTGAACCCTTTGAGATAATGTGTGATGCTAGTGATGTGGCAGTGGGAGTAGTGCTGGGGCAAATGAGAGATAAATTGTTCATACTCATTTACTATGCAAGTCGAACCTTGAACGATGCTCAGGTGAACTATGCTACCACAGCGAAGGAGTTCTTTGCCAATGGTTTTTGCTTTTGACAAGTTCAGGTCCTATTTAGTGGGAAGCAAGGTAATAGTGCATATTGATCACTCAGCACTGAAGTATTTGCTGAGTAAGAAAGAATCCAAATTGTGTCTGATGCGGTGGGTATTGTTGCTGCAAGAATTTGATCTAGAAATCAAAGACAAGAAGGGTAAAGAAAATCAAGCGGCTGACCACCTGTCACGATTGGAGAAACCACATGTTGAAGCGGTTGATATTCGAGAAGAGTTCCCAGATGAACAGATTTTTTCCATTGTAGCGGTCTCTGCTAGACCGCCATGGTTTGCCGACATAGCCAACTTTTTGGCTAGTGGTTGATTGCCACACGACTTGACCTCCGACCAGAAAAAGAAGCTGCAAAGTGAGGTAAAAAATTACTTCTAGAATTACCTCTTTTGTTTAAATTATGTGTAGATGGTGTAATTTGGAGATACATACCAGAAGGGGAAATTGGAAGTATATTGTCCTATTGTCATGATGGAGCAGTTGGAGGTCACTATGGAGGAAACTGGACAACATCTAAGGTCATGGAGGCCGGTTGTTACTGACCATCTCTGTACAAAGATGCAAGATCTTACGTGGCTGCATGTGACAAGTGCCAACGGACAGGTAATATTAGTAAAAAGGACGAGATGCTCCCTGAACTCCATTTTGGTGTGTGAAATCTTCGATGTATGGGCATCGACTTCTGGGTCCTTTCCCATCATCCCATCCATATGAGTACATCCTAGTGGCCGTTGACTACGTCTCCAAGTGGGTCAAGGAAGTCCCCACTAGGACCAACGATGCTCGGGTAGTATGTGAATTTCTTGAAAAGAATATCTTCACCCGCTTTGGAACTCCCCGAGTTATCATCAGTGACAATGGGTCACATGTTGTAAATAAATAGTTTGTCACTCTGCTATATAAATATGGGGTAACTCATAGAACAGGAACCCCATATCATGCTCAAACTAGTGGGCAGGTAAAAGTAGCTAACCGTGAACTGAAAAGAATTCTAGAAAAAACAGTTAGTTCTTCCAAAAAAGATTGGTCAGTAAAGCTCGATGAAGCTCTATGGGCGTATAGAACAACGTTTAAAACAACCATAGGGACTTCACCCTTCAAGTTGGTATATGGAAAGTTGTGTCACTTACCTGTGGAGATAGAGCATAAGGCGTATTGGGCAATTAAATTGCTTAATCTGGATCTTAGTCTTGCAGGTGAGCACAAAATGTCACAGGTGAATGAGCTGAAGGAATTTAGATTGGATGCGTATGAGAATGCGCGAATTTTCAAGGAAAAGATGAAGAAATAGCATGACCGTCTGATTAAATTGAAGGAATTTCATGGAGGGGAAAAGGTCTTATTGTACAATAGTAGACTTAGATTGTTCCTCAAAAAATTTAAGTCTAGATGGACAGGACCGTATGTGGTGAAATATGCATCACCATATGGGGTGATTGAGATCCAGAACATGGACGGAACAGAGAGTTTCAAAGTGAATGGGCACAAGCTAAAACCATATCTTTTTGGAGGATTTTCTCAGCAGTCCTCGAGCATCATAATCAGTTGAGGATGCCCAGTTGAGTCAAGCTGACGACTATAACTCATAACTATCTCTAACTCTTCTACTAGCTTAATTTTTCCCTTTTTTATTTCTTTTTGTTTGTAGCATAGAGTAAGTAGAAATTAATGTATATTATGACTTGGTAGGTGCAGGAAGGTATATGTTGTGGAAGGTCAGAATTGAGGTATTCAAAAGGCTCATTGTGAGTGTACCCGTGAGCGACCGTGCACCTGGTAGGGTACCTCGTGCAAATGACGACGTCAGACTACGCTAGGACATGCGCGGCCGCACACCTGAAGGGAGGACCACGCATATGCACCAGTATACTGTCACATGTGCGTGGCCACGCACAGGATGACCCCGACTGCGCACAGGTATGTACTTCTTTATTTTAGTTTCGGACCCCTCCCTTAATACCCCCTTCTAATTTTCCCCTTTCCCTTTCCTCTTCACAAAAAAACATAACCTGACCCTCCCCCCCCCCCCCCCCCNCCCTTACTCTTCTCCCTTACCCTTTCCTCACGATCACTCCTTCCCAGAGGCCCCTCAAGTATGTGAGATGTTTTTTCCCTTGTTTCTATTTTCCCTTATTTGTTTGTAGAGAATTTTTGTTTCTTTCTTTTTGTTCTCCTTTTCTTGTGGGGTGGAGGTTGAGTTTCACCATGGAGACTGAAAACACAGTTGCTAGGCAGTGAAATTGGTATGTATGTAGTCCATCTAGGGCTAAAATTTGCTTTGTGGGGGGTTAGGAATGGTTGTGCATGTTAAGTGTTTGTGTAAATGCCACAATGAGGTTGAGAGTGAATTTTTGTGACCAATTGTGAGGGTGAAGTCTGAGTAACCTTTCTTGGTTCAGCGAGTGATTTATTTGTTGATATTTGGCAGGTTGTTTCAGGTGCAATGGCTCCCTCCAAGAAAAGAAAAATGGCAAGTGCCTCCACGAGTAATCAAGCGGGCACGTCCAGGTCGCGAGCTTCTACATTCGCTCGTCCGTATGATCAAAATAAGTTTATCTCATAGGAAGCCCAAGAATGATTTAATAGCAAAGCAGGAAAAAATCTCATACCGAAAAGGGAAATCGATATTGGATCTCTCCAAAATGACTGTCCCATAGTATATGAGGAATTGGTTAGGCGATGAATGGGGGTGTTCTTCAAAGAACCTGATGAGGCAAATTTAATGGTTGTTCCGGAGTTCTACGCGAACTGCCCGAAACTTGAGGATCGTGTTTGTACAGTTTGGAAGAAGAAAGTGGACTTCTCCAAAGAGGCCATCCAAAGGGCCTATCACTTGCCGGAGTACGTGGAAGACCCTGATGTAGACAACTACTATTTGGCGTACAACAGGGAACCATATCCATGGCTCACGTTCTTTGCAACCATTTGTATGCCCGGGAAGGAGGTAGTGTGGTTGATCCACAACCACAATTTCACTCAGGTTCACTTACTTTTGAGGGGAAGTGCTGACTTTACATAATTAATAATCGTCCAATGCCTTCGGGCAACATTGAAGAGGTAAATAGTCCACGGGCTGCTCTGATTTGGTGGCTTTATCACTGACCACGACTTTGATGTGGCTAAGGTCATTCAAGATGAGATGATAATTCGTTGTCCAGTGCAGAGGTACGGCTTCTTTTTCCTGTCACTAGTCACTAGGTTATGTCGTGAGGCACTGGTACCAGAAAATCGAACTATGGATGGAAAAGTCAAGCGAGAACAAAACTTTCGGGCTAATAAGGTTTTAATTGGGAAGGAACATGTTGTGGCTGATGAGGCGGATAGTGAGGAGTATGATGCGCTCGACAAGGTGAGTGAGGAGCACGGTGAGGAAGTTGATGCGGAAACCCCGCATTCGTAGGGTATTGGAGAACCTTCCGACGGCATCTGGGAGACGATAATGGTTTCCATAGAACAAGAGATTGCGGGGATGCGGACTTCTATCAATGATTTAGGCACCCCAGTGGATTCACTCGCTAATCAGAATGCCAAGTCTGAGAAGAAGATCATGGCATGGCTGCGTGCACTTGGTCAGGCTTGTCACCTAGACCCTGGCACCAACTCCGGCACGGAGTGACCCGATCAGGGGAGTTTTCTTCACCCCTGCATTTAAATTTTGTGACATAGGCACATGCCACTAGTCAAGTCTGGGGATGGGGGTAGTGTAAATAGCATTTTTTGGAGAACTTTGCTTTCTTATTTGAAAACACAAAAAAAAGGAAAAAAATTAAATCAAAAAATATTTTCTTTATTTTTTAAGATAACTTATTTACTTGTACTTCCATAGGTTTCTTGTTTGGTTCTTTACTATGGTCGTAATATTTTGAACCAAACACTTTCTAGTAGATTTTTGTTTTTTTTGTTTTGGATAAGTTTTTGAAAAGTTGCTGGTGGTTGCCAAAATAGACTGAGATTGACTTGTGGGATGCATGATCATGTCCTTGTAAGTCAGAGAGATCATAGGTGTTTGAGGTCTAAATTGTGTGCCTATCTGAGACACTATGTGGGGTGAGACAAATGTTTGCGTAGTGACTGTGCCTGACAAAGTCTAGAACTTGGCTTGGTTGCAACTCAAGGCGAAATCTTAGGTGATAGTCGAGTTTGGAAATGACTGTAGGCCTTCTATGATAGCTTCTTGTTTCTTCGGCTGCTTTGAACTCTCATGAGAATTGAAAATTTATCCCTAGTCAACCCAGTTGAGCCTAATTCCCTCTTTCTTTGGCAACCACTATACAACCTGAACCTGTAGCCATCCCTAAGCACTTGAGTGCCTTGTATGTAATGTTGAAATATGAAGAGACATAAGTGTGGGGGTGGGATGGGTTTGAGTTGAATAAAGGTTAAGATAAAAAATGCAACGTCATGAATGATAGTGAGGTACGAGAGCAGGGGGTTATGAAAAAAATGAAAAGAATCGGAAAAAAGGAAAAAAAAGAAGAGAAAACTTTGTTGATGTTGAATAAGGAAATGAAAGTGAATGTTCCCCTGCTGATGTAAAATACTTGTATGTTGTTCTTAAATAATGAAGACTAGGGTGTGCGTTTGATTGGGGAGTTCATGGACAATTGTCAATGAAAAAGGAGTAGGACAAGTATGAAGTTGTTGGTATTAAAGTGCTTAGAGAGGTGTAGATACTCTTATACAGATAATATCCAACCCATCCCAAAGCATACGTTACAACCCAATACAAAGTTCTGCATAATCTAGATGAGGTTGTTCATACATTAGTGGAGAGTTACACGATAGCCAAGCTTATGGTACTATGGAAATCATGAGTCACTTCTTTGTGAGGGTGAGCGATTGTTGTGTACTTCCTGAGGTCGTTAATTGCAATTGGTGTGTGAATGGAAATTATCTTTTTCTTGTGAGGTGTATCGAGGATTTTGTGCCAATTTGACCACAGCACTAGTGGAATGTTATGACTAGGGTTGAGGTTAAATGTGACCCCAAGATGGTATCAAGTTGATTCAGCCGGCCATTTGTCTAAGGTGGTTGCAGTATTAGAAGCATTTTCATTTTAGATTTTATCAGGACGAGCAAAAGCTAAGTGTGGGGGTATTTGATGAGCTTAAAGTTACATATTATTTATCCCCTCTTTGTGTCTATGTTGTGCCTGATTCGATAGAGATTTGGTCAATTTTGAGTCTAATATGTTGTTTTTCAGTGCAGGTGATGTAGAGGGGATCAATGGACGAATAGTGCACTTAGTGGGAGGAAAAAAAGTTGAGCAGGAGTAAAATGCAGGTGCGCGGCCGCGCATGAGAGAATCCCCAACGCGCGCACGACTGCGCAAGTGACATAGTATTCTGCTAGACATGCACGGCCATGAGCGCGGTCACACCTCCAGATGCGTGCCGCGCACATCCGCTCCCAGAAACTTTACCCAGGCCTATTTTTGTAAATTCGGAGGTGACTTTTTTTTATCTATATGAAGCCTAGCTCGTATCAAAATAAGGTAGCTCAGATTTTGGAGAAACTTTTGGAGAGAAGAAGGCAAGAAAACAACCAAGACTCAAAATACTTCATACAATTCATTCAATACGGAAGTTTGTATGATTTTGGGAATTGTAATGTCTTTTTGTTCTTCTAATAGTCTTGTGATGAACAACTTATCCACAATGTAATAATCATTCTTAGTGTTATTGACAGATATTGTGATTTGACTTTATTTTGGGATTTTACTTTCTGTTAGTTGCCCGTATTCGTTGAATGAGTTATTAATTGAATTGCAAGGTCAATTGTGGTTTTACTTTAATCGAAAGAGAAGTTTTGCTGCAATTCGCATTGTGTTATCTTGTTTGGATTGATTTTATGATTCTCATATGTAATCGAAAAAGCTTAGAGAATTATCAATTGACCCACTTTGGAAGAATAGTCTAGAGACGTTCTTCGAAAGATCATTCATTCACTGTATTTTTGCATATGTTCATAGAACCTGTCATTAGGTTGGTTAACAAAACTCTCATTCATTCGGAAGAAGAATTTGAATCCTTAAGATAGCCTAATCATCTATTGAAATCGAAAGAGTCAATAGAATTTAAGAGTGAACTTAGCATATATTTACCCGAAATAATAGTTGATCACATATCTTGTCACAACCCTTACCTATCACCGTGATATTCAATCGTTGTTATTTAGTCAGTAAATTTCCATTATTTTCTCACAATCGATAATCTTAGTTTTGATTATTAGTCGATAATAACATAAATCAAAGGTTTATTTTCATGGATAGTGTTAAGCTGAAGATTTATTAGAACACTATTTAACCCAATCCATGTGGAGACGATTAATACTATACTATCTTTGACTAGCGAGCATAAGTTTTATACACCGGTTTTGCGCTCGTCAAATAACCAACAGATAAGTTTAAATGAGAAGATGATCAATAAGATAAATTATATATCTAGGATCATTGATACAAGACGAATCATGTGACAGGATGTTTAAAATTATTGCATAATAAGCGAAAATTTGTGCGATGTCCTGTGAGTTTTCCTGATGGGAGTGATACTATATCGACCAGCAAGGGTTCAACAAAACTTGAAGGAAATTTGGTCCTAAAAATGTTCTTTTATGTGCTCGGCTTAACATGCAGCTTGATTTCTGTATCTCAATTAATCGATTACTCAGATCATTTGGTTCTTTTCACTAAAGTTTTATGTATTATACAGGATCACACCTCGAGGATGTTGATTGGATCGGGTGAGCAAAAAGATGGACTCTACTATTTCTGGAACAAATAGAGGATATGTAATTAAAAAGTTGGTGGTGTAGGCTTGTTGGATATTTGGCAAAGGTGTATGGGTCATCCCTCTCTACAAGTGACAAAATTAATTTTTGTCATAGATTTTAGAAAAACAAATAGTGATGTTTTGTTTAAAAATGGCGATGTATGTCATCGGACTAAATAAATAAGAGAAAAATTTCCTTTTTAATAATAGAGCTTCTAGAATTTTTGAGTTGATTCATTGTGATATGTGGGGACCTTATCGAACAACTTCATTTTGTGGTGCATCATTCTTTTTTACTATTGTAGATGATTACTCGCGTGTTGATTGGACTTTTTTATTGAATGATAAGAAAGGAGTAGTACATATTGTGAAGAATTTATTTGCTATGATAGGCAAACAATTCAATAAGCGAGTTTAAACCTTAAGGAGCGATAATAGAACATAGTTTACATGTATGAGACATTATTTTCTTAAATGTGGGATTATTTTCAAACTTCGTGTACAGAAACACCTCAGCAGAATGGGAGAATGGATAGAAAGCATCGTCATGTCTTAAATGTAGCTCAGTCCTTGTGCTTTCAAAGTAACTTGCCAATTGATTTTTGCGGGGAATGTATTTTGATGGCCTGTCATTTGATTAATCGAACTACATCTTCAATCTTGCATGGAAAGACACCTTGTGAAATATTATATGGTCGAGTAGTTGAGTGAGGATATCTTCAAGTATTTAGTTCGCTATGTTATGCTCGAAGCTTAGGGAGGAAGGGTGATAAATTTTTTAGTAGAACCCGTAGGTATGTCTTCGCAGGATATCCCTATAAAAAGAAGTGTTGGGCGGTGTATGATCTAGATAAGAAAGAATATCTTATTTCACGAGACGTTGATTTCTATGAGATTGAATTCCCTTTCGCTTTATCAACATATAATAATAGCAAGGACGAAAATAAAGAACAGCATGTGGAGGAACTAGGAGAGGATGAGGAGTCTGAAGCGGGGGGATAGTGAATCAGTCAAATCTCGTGAAGATTAGATTGAGGTGGAAGACCACCACGAAGCCGAGATAGAGGAAAATATTCATCAGGAGATGGATGAAGTTATAAAGGAGGAGCAGTTGGGACGTGGACACCATAAAAAATACACCGGTCCGATTGCATGATTATGTTATGAATGTTGTCCAAAAGTTGAGTCCATCTTGTCCTCTATCCAGTTTACAACATCATTGAGGTACGCCTTATCCTTTAACACAATATGTGAATTGCGATAAATTCTTTGTACAACAGTGGCCTTTCCTTGCAGAATTCACTGCAGCTCATGAATCGGCTCATTTCTATGAGGATATAAGAGATGGAAAGTGGAGAGAAGTAATGTGTAATGTCCCGACAAATTGTTTTGAGCTTTAGCACATCATTCGGTGGTGTGAGGCCTTGAGTAGCTTCACTTCATTTTTTATGACTTGTACACATGGTCGGAATTGAATTTCGGGAAGTTCAAAGTTGATTCGGAAGGAAAATTCTAATTTCGGAAGCTTTAAGTTGGAAGAATTGACTAAGGTTTGACTTTTGAGTGAATGACCTCGTAATCGGTATTTGAAGGTTCCAATAGATTCGTATGATGATTTCAAACTTGGATGTATGTTAGGGTTGAGTATCGGGTGGTCTAGGAGCATTTCAGCGCTTATTACGAAAAGTTAACATTTTGAAAGTTTAGGAATTTCTTAAGTTTGATTTGAAGTGGACTTGGGTGTTATCGATGTCTGCTTGAGGTTCCGAGACTTGGAATAGGTTTGTATTGTGATTTATGACTTGTGCGTAAAGTTTGGCGTTGCATTCGGTGAAGTTTGACTGTTTGGAAGTTTAAAGAAGGTTTTGATCGTCAATTCATAATTTTGATGTTGTTTGACAGGAAGGCTTCGACTAAGTCCGTGTTGTATTTTTGGATGTGTTGGTATGTTTGGATGGGGTCTCAAGGGCCTCGGGTGCGAATCAAATTGGAAACGGATCATGTTTGGACTTGGGAAACTGCTGAAGTGCACCACGTATGATGCGACCATACCTGCGAGACCGTCGGGGCGTGTTTGGCATCAGGTGCGAAGTTGTGCTGGGCAGAGGAGATGCGCAGGTGCGAGGTTTTGGCCGAACCTTCGAGATTGCAGGTACAGAAATAAGTTGCGGAGGTGCAATGGGGCGTGATGTCGTTGTTTCCACAGAAGCGGAGCCCAGGTCGCAGGTGTGGATTTGTAGAAGAAGAGTCTGGTCCGTTGAAGCGAATGCAGGAGGGCTGAAGGGGAACTGCAGAAGCAGACATTGTGGCCGCACCTGCGGAACAGCAGAAGCGGTCAAGGGACCGCAGGTGCGATGATCGCTGGGCAGGATTGTTTTAAAACTGGATTTGGCTCTCCTTCTTTCATTCTTCACTTGGGTTGGCCGAGTTTGGGGAGCTATTTTGAAAGGATTTTCATCAAGCAACACGAGGTAAGTGATTCCCACCTATTACGAGTTAAATACTTGGATTACATACGGATTTTTGTATGGAAATTAGTAGAAATTGTGGGATTTTGGTAGAAAATCTAGAATTTGGTATTTTTGAGTTTGTAATGTTATGGGTAAAGTTTATCTTCAAAAAAATTCGGAATCCGAGCACGTGGTCTTAGGGGTTGATTTTATTGACTTTTCGAGCGAAGTTGGGAATTGATATGAATTTATTTATTATGAGTATTAGAGTATATTTTTATTGGTTTGCACATTATTTGACTAGTTTTGGAGCAAGGGGAGTTGGTTTGAGGTGTTAGAGTGGCGTTGGAGCCGGTTATGGAACTTTAGAGCGAGGTATCTCTTGTCTAACCTTGTGAGGGGGAAGCTACCACCTAGGTGATATATTTGATATGTGCTACTTGTTGTGGGGGATACGTACACAAGATGTGACGAGAGTAAGTACGTAGCTAGATTCATGTTACGTGCGGGTAGACTTAGGTTCATGTCATACTATACTTGTACTATAGCAATTATCTTTGCTCGTTTAATTCATTTATTTTGCATTACAACTCGAGACTAGACTTGCTTAGAGTGATAGACGTGTTATTGTGGAGATTTGACGAGCTTCATGATTAGCTGCTGAATAATTGTACTTCTTTTACGAATTTCTCATGCGGTAGGCATTTTAATTGAAAGGTTTTCCTTAAAATTTATAACTCACATGTTCATTCGTGAGTGGGGTCAAGGACCCGTTAAAGATGCTTATTCTAATGGGATTGAGTGGTTCGCCTCAGCAGGATTATGTATCACACTCTCATGGGAGTGGGCCATTCTCCTCGGTAGTATAATAGATGCATCTATGGTTCGTGTCATTTGACCCTCAGAAGTGCACACAATATGATGGGATCAGGCCATACGCCTCAGTATTTCTATAAAATACTCTTACGGAATCGTGCATAATATTTGACAAGAAGCCAATGTATCTGTGAGTTTTCCCGATTTGAATTGTGACAACCTATTTGGTGAGGTCCATTATATATATACTCCGATTGAGGAGGTAACTGCTAATTGAGAGCTTCAATTTATTGTTGAGAGGAGGATTGTACCACGTATTTATACTTGATTATTTCGGTTTTTTACTCTGACTCACGTCTGTTTACTTCTTACTGTATTTGATTCATTGTACCACTAGTAAGTGTCGATGTCGATCCCTCGTCACTACTTCTCTTGGGTTGGGCTAGATACTTAATGGGTACGTGTTGATTTACATACTCATGCTACACTTGCTGCACTTATTGTGCAGGTATATATATATATATGCACACACACTATGCGGGCCTTTATGGTGAGCTGCATTCCATGTTACAATCCGTAACATAAAGAGTCTCCAACATGGTTATTTTTATTCTCCTATCTAACTTGTATTCCAAACGGACGTTGTATTTTTATTGTACCCCTTAGTATATGCTCATGCACCTGTGACACCGAGTTTGGGGGTTCCTACTAGTTGTTCACTATTGTAGTTCACGCAAATATTATCATTTCACCCTGTAAACTCCATTTCATATTATTTAATCAAGGGAATTTATGATTTCTAAGGTAATAAAATGAGTAATTAAGTTGATCAATCACCGTTGGCTTGCCTGACGGCTTCTTAGGCGTCATCACGACTTATAGTGGGTTTTGGGTCGGGACAACTTCGTATCAGAGCGTTAGGCTCACTTAGGTTTCACGAGTCATGATCAAGTCTAGTAGAGTCTTGCGAATCCGTACGGAGACGTTTGTACTTATTATCGAGAGGCTACAGGGTTGTTAGGAGCACTTCCCATCTTGATTCCTCTTCGTGCGGTTTGATTCCTTTGAGGCTTATGCCTTTATTTTTGTCCTACTCAATCTGATGCGACGTGAAGTTCTTGTTATCAATTAGGCATCGATAAGTTGTAGTGGCAATACAGACGTGGTGCAGGATGTTCATGCATTGTTATCGCACATATTTCTATGATATTCATACATTATTATTGCACAATTTTGGTGTTATGGTAGGGTGCTTGTGTATGTGCCGAGGCAGTGAATGACTTAAAAGGAGGATTTTTCAGTACATGATTTAGAGGTTCGACATTTAATTCCAGCGAAAGAAAGGCAATCGAACTATGGATGTTCAGGCTTTGGTTGATGGAGTAACGAAACTCGATATTTTCAAGCATGGTGGAATTTTCATTTTGTGATGTGGTTTCGTCGTCCTTGTTTGAATGCATTAAGGCTCACTGGTGTTATGGACTTCTTGATTTGCCTTCAGGGAGGGATGTTGTGAAATGGTTCCTAATAGGTGGTTGTCAGGGATGGAGGTGTGTAGCAGTTTTAGAATCGAATCGGCATTTCTAATGCTGCTGGCTCGAGAAAGATGATCTTCGAGGAGGCTTGGAGTTGGTAACAAATTTATTAGTTCAGGTGCTACAGGTATGGATTTTGATTTGAGGCAGCAATTGGGAAATGGAGAATGAGGAAGGACATGTGAGAGGTGTCTTGCGGTGGTTAAATTAATAGCAGGTCAAAGTATGAAGAGCAGAGGTCAAGGAGTCGCTTAAAGGAGATAGTTTAACCGAAGTGGGAGTGGCAGAGTAGCGTATGGATTCTGTGGTAGGAAAGCCAATTGCCTTGAGGGAGTTTAGAGCGATTTGGGCATCATGGTGGAAAGTGACTAGGTCTACGGATTTTATTTGGGATGGTGGATACTGTACTGAGGATGAGTGAATATGAAAGAGAGGGGTTTGCTTGAAATGAAGAGGGGTGTGTAAACTTGCTTATCGTTTTTGGATGCAGCATGACTTCGGGTGTGGAATGTATTGTCGAACTTTCAATTGATGTCAATGGGGAGTGTACAGACTTGTAAAGCTGGTGGACGAGCATGGGCTCAGGAGGGTTTACTGATTTCGTGGTAGTTGTACCCAATGCAGCATCATTGGAAGATGTCGGTACGGAATTCCACATGTGGGTTATCTCATGTGAGCAAGTTAGCAGTTGCGTGATTTTTGATGAATATTCTAGGAAGAGTTCTACTTACTACCGGTGGAAGGTCGAATGTGAGATTGTGGCTGATAATTCGTAATGTTTATGGAAATTTTAACAAGAAATTTTGAGAAATTTGGTGGGTTGATGGTGCGAGATCTTGGTAATTGAGAAGAAGGAATCTTTGTGGGTTCTACATTATGTGATGGTATCTTAAAGCTAAGTGGGGTAGCGCGCCGTCTACGATTGGATCTTGTGGTTGTCTGCTTGTGCGATTTCAAATTATCAGTGCATTGGTGGATTATCTATGACTAAGACAAGAAAACATCAGGGTAATTCGATCAAAGAACTTGATGAATGTGTGTTATACTTCGCCTTATTGATTCAGGTGTAGGTTTTGGGAAGACTCAAAGTTTATGCTTCTTGTGGATATGATGTACAAGGAAAAGAAATTCAGTCGGTTGCTTCTTTGAGAGAGTGTTCATGTGCTAGCAGAATGTTGGAGTTTGGTTATGTTCGGACTAGGTCAGAATGGGTGACTCTCAACAATGGTCCTAGTGGGTTCAAGAATTTAGGTGCAATTCCTAAGGATTTCGGGTCCGTTGTGTGGTTAAGGATCGAGTTCGTGCAATGGACTATGAAAGGGGCTTGGAGCATTCTATGTTATCATCGGATCTGTGGTGTAGTGTTAAAGGGAGAATAGCTTCGGATTCGTGGAAGGTCTAGCAGAATGGGTATACCAGTTGGAGGTGCTATTGTGAGCATAGGGAGGATATGAGATGATTTATGAGTATTGAGACAATGTGGTCTCGTGATTCGGGTAATTCGGGATGAGTGTGGATTTAGTTCGTTATGTTTCGAATGGAGTTATTATTATTTCTAAGGCAAGTCGAGATTAAATTGTTATAATATTGGGTATGTTGTTGTTGTAAGTCAAGAGTAAATTGAAATAAGTTGGGTCGGTTAGTAATGGTTGAATCAGCATGATCATGGCAACGATTAGTTCCTTCGGCGTGTGAAGTTATACATGTGGTTCATGGTTGTACGTGCGGACTTGACAGCCACCATAACTTGATTGATTTGGATGGTATTTGATTCAAATGGACTTGTTGTGTAAATGGATTCCAGGAGAGTTATGGAAATTTAGACCACGACTTAAGGTTGTATTATTCTGTAGTTATGGAAATTCAGTTGGATGTTGCAATGGTTCTTCTGAAATGAGTTAAGAGAAAGGTTTCTAGCCAATGAAGTGTTGATTTTACTAGTAGTTCGGGGGCATGAGGAATTCTTGTACTCTCACGTAGTGGAAGGATAGGTGCAGTGAGTGACATGGAAATTGGAGGTTGAGGATTAAGGTTAGGGTTCAGTTTTGATGCGAATGTCCCGAGCTTGGAGGAGCGGAGGAAAAGGATCCAAAAGTACAGAGTAAGATGGAGTTATCTTAGTGTCACCTGAGAACGGTGTCCTGTTGTTAAGAGGCTTTGGGCTATTGATTTGCGGATGTTTGACTTGCTTTACAGAATTAGTACGGTTGGTGGTATGGAGGTGTAGACTTTGATACCGGGTGAGGAAGGTCGTGGCAGCGTATCCCACGGGGAAATTTGCATAAGTGTGACATGTTAGTGACTGGATTGTTAAGGATTGAAACCAAGTTTGGAGATTGTGGTACTATCGTTAATGTGAGAGTTTATGCCTGGAAGGCGCTCTATTCCTTTGGTTGTGAACTGTGGGAGTTTTTCCCGGATTGGACGACTCCTCCTTTGTGTCATGAATAGAGACATTGTGGATCCTTGAAAGGTTGTGGTCCTAGTAGGAGATGATCGGAATCGGCTTGGGGTCCGTTGATGGGTCTAATGTGAATTTGTTCTGTACATCAGGTTGGATGTGTTCATTTAGCAATGCATTTCTCATGGAGGAGTCTTCGAGCGTCAGATGTTATTCCCGTCGTCAGCTATTCCATGTAATACTATATTGTGCCATGTGTGTTGTGAGACGACTTGATTATTTTCACATGTGTTGTGGTCCAGTGTAGCTTGTGGTATTATATGAGTAGGATGTCTCTCGAGATGCAGGACATTTATTGCACCATAGTTGTGCTTGGGTTTTGTAGCGTATGGTGCTTTCCGTTTTCCCAAGGTTTTATTTTTGCACTTGGCGTGCATGTGGCATTATGGCTTAATGGGTATTCCCTTATTTATTGTTATGTGTGGATCGGGTGGCACGCCGCCATGGGTATGTTGTTTGAATTGGTTTGCATGTCGCAACGGTATCATGTGTGGATAGGGTTGCACGACGCAACAGTGAGATGTTGAATACGATTTCCTATACATATTCTTGTGTATTTTGATTCTCATTCTCTGAGAAAGGTTCATGGCGTCTGTTCAACCGTATTATTCGTTACGCAAGCTGGGTATTTCTTTTCCAAAGTTCATTTTTCCTTATGTATCACATTTGAGTTCGCAGCTTCTTGGCGCATTGATGGCGTCATATGAGATTTTTTGGCAGTTTTTGAGATGGCTTATTGGTTGAGCAGCTTGTATTGGGTGAGACGAGGTTATTTGACCTGAAATCGGTGCGATCGGATTTGTTAAAGTATATTAAAGAGCAAATATTGTTATTCATTTCAGAATGAGGTATTGGTTCTTGTAAGGAGGAGAGACTCCATGATTTGTTAGTTCGGCAGGTGGTCATGAGTTTCTATACATCTTTTGTCATGGCGTATTGTAAGAGTTGGAACAAGGCTTATATGTTTTGTGGGGTGTATTGTGAGCATTGGTTTCGTGGAATTGCAGCTATTGTTGTTGGAGGATGTTATTATGGTCAAACGACTTATGTGATGCATGGTATGGTTTCGGCGGAGGAGCATATGGTCATGTTGGGTACAGTGTGTGGTGATTGATACAGTGTTTGTATGTTAGAATCAGTCTAGAAATTCGGAGGTTGGAATTTGGTTCTAAGGCTTATTGACTACATAAAAGGGAGAATCTCCAGTCTGACCCGAGCTAATGTGCTCAATTGGATTTTGGTGACACGGGTAGGTGCACAAGATGTTAAACAGTGATTGTGGACAACTCTGGAGAAGTTCTTGGCACGTTCGAGGACGAATGTATGTTTAAGTGGGGGCGAATGTAATGACCCGACTGATCGTTTTGAGCTCTAGCGGGCCGTTCGGCGGTTTGAGGCCTTGAGTAGCTTCATTTCATGATTTATGACTTGTACGCGTGGTCGGAATTGAATTTCGGGAAGTTTGGAGTTGATTCAGAAGGAAAATTCTAATTTCGGAAGCTTTAAGTTAGAAGAATTGATTAAGGTTTAACTTTTGAGTAAATGACCTTGGAATCGGGATTTGAAGGTTCCAGTAGGTTTATATGATGATTTCAAACTTGGGCGTATGTTCGGGTTAAATATCGGGTGGCTCGGGAGCATTTTAGCGCTAATTATGGAAAGTTAACATTTTGAAAGTTTAATAATTTCTTAAGTTTGATTTGAAGTGGACTTGGGTGTTATCGATGTTCGTTTGATATTCCAAGCCGTGGAATAAGTTCGTATTGTGATTTATGACTTGTTCATAAAGTTCGGCGTCATTCCGGAATGTTTGAGTGTGATTCGGACGCGTTCAACGAAGTTTGAATGTTTGGAGGTTTAAAGAAGGTTTCGATCATTTTGATGTTGTTTGACGGGGTTTGAGGTTTCGACTAAGTCCGTGTCGTGTTTTGGGATGCGTTGGTATGTTTGGAGGGGTCCCGGTGGCCTCAGGTGTGAATCGTATTTGAAACGGATCAAGTTTGGACTTGGGAAACTGCTGAAGTGTACCACGTCTGGCGCGACCGCACCTGCGAAGGATTTGGTCGCAGGTGCAAGACCGCATGGGCGTGTTTGGAATTGCAGGTGCAGAATTGTGATGGGCAGAGGAGATGCGCAGGTGTGAGGTTTTGGTCGCAGATGCGGGAAAGAGATGTGCAGGTGCGAGGGGGTGTGAGGTCATTTTTTCTGCAGAAGCGGAGCCCTGGTCGCAGGTGCGACTCCGCAGAAGTGGAGTCTAGTCCGCAGAAGAGAAGGTAGAAGGGCTGAAGGGGAACCGCAGAAGCGGAAATTGTGGCCGCACCTGCGGAACCACATAAGCGATCAAGGGACCGTAGGTGCGATGATCGCTGGGCAGAATTGTTTTAAAAATGGGATTCGGCTCTCTTTCTTCATTTTTCACTTGGGTTGGCTGAATTTGGAGAGCTATTTTGAGGGGATTTTCATCAAGCAACACGAGGTAAGTGATTCCCACCTATTACGAGTTAAATACTTGGATTACATATGAATTTTAACATGGAAATTATTAGAAAATGTGGAATTTTGGTAGAAAATCTAGAATTTGGTGTTTTTGGATTTTGACCAAGAAATTGGACATGCAATTGGGGATAAATCATATATTTGAGTTCGTAACGTTATGGTTAAAGTTTATCTTTGAAAATTTTCGGAATTCGGGCACATGGGCCTGAGGTATGATTTTATTGGCTTTTCGAGCGAAGTTGGGAATCGATATGAATTGATTTATTATGAATATTAGAGTATATTTTTATTGGTTTGCAAATTGTTTGACTAGTTTTGGAGCGACAGGCGTCGGTTTGAGATGTTAGAGTGGCATTGGAGCCGGTTATGGAACTTCAGAGCAAGGTTAGTTTCCTGTCTAACCTTGTGAGGGGGAAACTACCCCCTAGGTGATGTATTTGATATGTGTTACTTGTTGCGGGGGCTACGTACGCACGAGGTGATGAGAGTCCGTACGTAGCTAGATTCATGTTATGTTCGGGTAGACTTAGGTTCATGTCATGCTATAATTGTACTATAGGAGTTATCTTTGCTCGTTTAATTCTTTTATTTCGCATTATGACTTGAGACTAAACTTGCATAGAGTGATAGACTAGTTATTGTATAGATTTGACGGGCTTTATGATAAGCCGCCGGATAATTGTACTCCTTTTAGTAATTTCTCCTGCGCTAGGCGCTTTCATCGAAAGGTTTTCCTTAGAATTTATAACCCACACTTTTATTCGTGAGTGGGGTCAAGGACCCGTTAAAGCTTCTTATTCTAATGGGAACGGGACGTTCGCCTCGACAGGATTATGTACACCACACTCATGGGATCGAGTCATTCGCCTCAGTAGTATAATATATGTATCTATGATTCATGTTGTTCGACCCTCGGTAGTGCACACAGTATGATGGTATGGGGTCATACGCGTTGGAATTTCTATAAAATACTCTTATGGAATCGTGCGTAATATTTGACAAGAAGCCAGTGTATTTGTGAGTTTTTCCCATTTGAATTGTGACAACCTATATGGTGAGGTCCGTTATATATATACTTCGATGAAGGAAGTAACTACTAATTTAGAGCTTGAGTTTATTGTTGAGACGAGGATTGTACCACGTATTTATACTTGATTGTTTCAGTTGTTTACTCTGCCTCACGTCTATTTACTTCTTACTGTATTTGATTCATTGGACCACTAGTAAGTGTCGATGTCGACCCCTCGTCACTACTTCTCAGGGGTTAGGCTAGATAATTACTGGGAACACGTTGATTTACGTACTCATGCTACACATGTTGCACTTATCGTGCAATTATATATATATAGGGGGGGCCGGGTGTGTGTGTGTGTTTCCAGTGGTCCTTTGGGTGCAAAGGCGTGGCTATTGCGTGGACTTCACGGTGAGCTGCATTCCATGTTACGACCTGCAACATACAGAATCTCCATCAGGGTTATTTTTATTCTCCTGTCTAACTTGTATTCCAAACGGATGTTGTATTTTTATTGTACTCCTTAGTGTATGCTCATACACTTGTGACACTGGGTTTTGGGGGTTCCTACTTGTTGTTCACTATTGTAGTTCACGTAAATATTATCATTTCACCCTGTAAATTTCATTTCATATTATTCAATCAAGGGAAATTTTGATTTCAATAAAATGAGTAATTAAGTTGATCAATCGGCGTTGGCTTGCCTGACAGCTGCGTTAGGCGCCATCACGACTTATAATGGGTTTTGGGTCGTGACATAATGAGATTATAATACATGCACTAGAGAATAACAGAACATGGGTAATGGAGGATCTACCTCCTAGTGAAAGTGCTCTCAGTTGTAGGTGGGTTTACAAGATAAAGAACAAATTTAATGGAATAATTGAGCGACACAAGGTCCGACTAGCTGTTCTCGTAAATCATCAAGTAGAGGGTATCGACTATAATGAAACATTTGCCCCAGTAGAAAAGATGGTGACTGTACACATATTTTTAACTATAGAAGCGGCAAAGAATTGGGAGTTACATGAAATGGATGTACATAATGCCTTGCTGTAGGGGGATCTTCAGCTGGAGATATACATGAAATTGCTTCCTGGGATTTGAGTTGCAAGTAGAGGAAAAGTGTGTAGACTTTGGAAGTCCCTTTATGGGTTAAAGCAAGCTCAAAGGTGGTGGTTTGCTAAGTTGTCGGCTGCCATGGAGGGATATGGATTCAAGCATTCATACTCTGACTACTCTCTTTTACTTTGAAAACTGGGTGAAGTTTGAGTAAATGTCCTTGTGTATGTTGATGATATAATTATCTCTAGCAATGATCCCGAGGATATCCGCGAGTTCAAAACATATCTTGGAAAATACTTTCACATGAAGGATTTGGGTAGATTGAAATATTATGTAGGAGTGGAAGTCTCCAAAAATTCAGAAGGCATCTTTTTGAGCCAACAAAAATATACCTTGAATATTATCTCAGAGGTTGGGTTATTAGGTGTTAAGCATGTGGGAGTGCCTTTGGAACAGAATCATAGACTAGCATTGGAGGGTGGACAGGAGCTTCATGAACCTAAGTGTTGTCGTCGTTTGATAGGTCGACTTATTTATATGTGCTTCACTCGTTAGGAACTTTCATGCAGAAACCAAAAGAGGAGCATTGAGATGCAGCTTTAGTGGTTGTTCGCTACTTGAAAGGCAATCCGGGACAAGGTATTTTATTAAGAAGCAAATGTGATCTACGTATCTATTGATGGTGTTACTGTGATTGGGCTGATTGTCCCTTGACTTGACACTCTCTCACATGTTGGTTTATCTCATTGGGTGACTCACCTATATCTTGGAATACTAAAAACCAACATACGGTCTCTTGATCATCTGTAGAGGTTGAATATCGTTTCGTGGCAATGACAATCTGTGAGGTTAAATTGTTCAAGTAAATCTTATATAATTTAGGAGTGACTTGCACTTTTCCTATTCATCTTTATTGTGACAGTCAAGCAGCATTGCACATAGCAAAGAATCCAGTCTTTCCTGAAAGAACCAAACACATTAAAGTAGATTGTCATTTTGTCCGTGAATAAAATGACAGTGAAAATATTCGTACTAGATTTTTACCTTCACATGAGCAATTGGAAAATATATTTACGAAGGAATTCGTAAAATCTCAATATGTTTCTCTCATGTGTAAGTTGGGCATTTGTAATCCGCATACGCCAACTTGAGATGGGATATTAAAGAAGCATGTGACGTGTTTATGGGTGTATATATTTTTGTATGTGCAGGTTTAAGAGAGTTTTCCCTTTTCCATATTGTTAGGACTAGTTTTTCATATTTGTTAGGACTAAATTTTATTATTTGACTTGTATATATATTGTTGTTAATTAATAAAAAAAGATAAGCCTTTCTCTTTCAGATTTGGCCACAATGTACACTCGTGTTTTGGCATACAAATAAAAAGTATAATTAAGCAGAAGGGAATAAAGAAATAATTAGTCAATTCTTTATTGGTGAGCATATGCTTCATCATTGAATTAGAAAGATTGTCAAGCGCCAATTCCTTTATTTAGCTTTAAAGGTCAATTTCAGAGTATCCATCATGACTTATGTAAGTACAAAATTAGAAGAAATTAATGTATAATTGTTGGGGACAAACACATATGTAAGTGTATACGGTCGAAATCAGGTACGCCCGTTTTTACAGGTTCGAGATATCTCCCTGAGCCCGAGTTCAAATCGATCAAGCAAGTTCGGTAGATCGAGCTCGAGACTAATGATGGGGTGTAGGGCTCGAGGACCAAAGCACGTAATACAAGAGGTCGAGTAAAACCTACCTCGAGATAATGCCGTTGTGGGCTTGTAATAGAATGGGCAGGATTCCCGCAATAGCACAAAGATCAAGGCGTAAATCCCGGAACGGATTTGTACGAATTCGTACAAATCGGTTAGACAGTTGTACAAATGGATTCCTTTATAGAAATGGAAATGTACCTTATTTAGCCCCCACCCCCTCCTATTATATAAAGGGGAGCCTATTCATTTGTAAAGATTATCAATCATTGGAAAAGAATATACATTCTTATTTTTGTGCTCATCTCTTATCAGAATTGTCCTTTAGCTTTATCCTTCTTATATTTTACTGTTCATCTTGGTGTCCCTCGAGGTCATTGAAGCTCGAGGTCGAGGAACTCGTACACTAGTTTGATCTATCTTACCCACTTAACGCACACACTTATATTCTTGTTTATAGATTAGTATTTGATCAAATCACATATCTTTTAGACCTTAACATAAGTTTAATTGTTACTCAGATTTTAGGGTAAACAGTTTGGCGCCCACCGTTGGGTTAAAGATAATAGTGATTATTCCAATGCTGATTTTGATAACGCACGTTATCTTCACACTTGTTTCTTGTCAAAAATTCTTTGTTTTCAAGGTTGAAACATGTCGAATTCGCAAAACACACCCGTACACGGTAGTGATGGTCTCAGATTTCACAGGGAAAATGATAATGTAGTTGCTTCAGGGGTCGGTGTACCACCGCTTAACCCCGGGGTAGTGCCAATTGCAGAGCCAGTCGATGTTGGTTCGCGCGTCGCTCTAAATATGGACTTGGGTGCAGACATCGGAGGAAGTGTACGCAGGGAGGTCCGACCTGGTGGTCAAGGAACACAGGGTCTAGGAGATGGGGGAGTTAGCCTCCAAGTGATCTTCGAAATGCTACAAGCTCAGCAGATTGCTATCGCTCAGCTTCAAAGTCAACAAAAAAGTCCGAGTGTGGTTGAGCCAGAAACCACTTGTCGTACTGACCAGTGTCTGAAAGGTTGAATGACAATGGATCAGTGACTGACCCTACAATCATGAAAATGCTCGAAGATCTCACCAAAAGGATCGAGTCGGGAGAAAAGAGGATCGAAGATAATGACAAAAAGGTGGATACATACAACTCCCAAGTCGATCAAATACTAGGGGCGCCTTCGATCTTAAAGGGTTTGGATTCCAAAAAGTTCGTGCAAAAGCCTTTTCCCCCAAGCGCGGACCCGAATCCTATTCCAAAGAAGTTCCGCATGCCGTAAATACCTAAATACAACAGGACCAATCATCCTAATGAACACATCACTACATATACATGTGGTATAAAGCGATACGACTTAGAGGACGATGAGATCGATTCTGTTTTGCTGAAAGAATTTGGGGAAACTTTATCTAAGGGAACAATGATTTGGTATCACAACTTGCCCCCAAAATCTATTGATTCATTCGCCATGTTGGAAGATTCATTTGTAAAGGCACATGATGGTGCTGTAAAGTTTGCAACGAGAAAACCGGACATTTTCAAAATTAAACAAAGGGACAACGAAATGTTAAGGGAGTTCGTGTCCCGATTTTAGATGGAGTGAATGGAGTTATCGCCGGTCTCCGATGATTGGTTCATTCAAGATTTCACATAAGGGTTGAATGAGCGAAGGTCAATAGCATCACAATAGTTGAAGAAAAATTTGGTTGAATACTCGGTTGTTACATGGCGGACGTGCATAATCGCTACCAATCAAAGATCAGGGTCGAGGACAATGAGTTGGGAGCCCCCTCGGGGTCAGTTCACCCGAACAGATTGGCATTAAAGGCCTCGAGGGATATTGACAGAGAACCGAGATAAAACAGAGAACGATACTAGCCAAATGTCGTAGATCCAAAAAATAGCAGTTTGGGACGCAATCCCCCAGAATGATCAAAGAAATGATTAGGTGCAAAATTCTCGGGGATTCATGAGTAAGAATGGATTTGATAAGTACACTGATCTCGTAGAATCACCTCGATTATCGAAGTATAACTTAGCGTCGATGCCTCGGGTATCGTTTCGACCATTGGAAAGATTAAATACACTAGGTGGCCTAGACCTATACAAACTGACCCCTCTCAAAGGAATCCTAACTTGATGTGTAAATATCATGGTACACATAGCCACAGGACCGAGGACTGCAGACAATTGAGAGAAGAGGTAGCTCGGTTGTTCAACGAAGGTCACCTTCGAGAATTCCTAAGTGACAGGGCCAAAAATCACTTCAAAGAAAGAGATGCCAATAGAAAGAATGAGCAAGAGGAACCTCAGCATATCATCCACATGATCGTTGGTGGAGTCGACATCCCGTAGGGACCTATTTTCAAATGCACCAAAGTGTCGACTACAAGAGGTAAAGGGACCCGAGATTACATGCCCGAAGGCACCCTTACATTCAACGATGAGGAAACAGAAGGCCTCTCTCAGCCGCACAACGACGCCATGGTAATTTCTATTTTACTAAATAAAAGTCAAGTTAAACGTGTTCTTGTGGATCCAAGTAGCTCAGCCAAGATAATCAGGTCGAGGGTCGTAGAGCAGCTTGGTCTGCTAGATCAAATCGTACCAGTATCTCGAGTCTCAAACGGCTTCAACATGGCTAGTGAAACAACTAAGGGAGAGATAATCATGCTTGTGAATGTGGCCAGGACCATCCAGGACACAAAATTTCATGACATCGAAGGTGACATGAGATACAATGCATTGCTCGGAAGGCCGTGGATCTATAACATGATGGCGGTACCATCGAATCTTCACCAAATAATGAAGTTTCCAACAAAAGATGGTGTGAAAACAGTTTACGGGGAAAAACTTGCAGCAAAGGAGATGTTTGCAGTTCATGATTTGACACCAGTGCCAGCACCTTCGACCTTGGAGAAATCGAACATCAAAGACAAGCAGATGCTAAATAGCAATCACAGTCCACAGCCTCGATCGAATTCGAGGAATAGGTAATTGAGGACGAAGAAGAATATTTCCTTACCTCTCGATCTTTCGTCTCTCCCGAGAATCAGATACAACGAAGTCCACGATTGAGGAACTAGAGCATGTGATATTGATCGAGCATCTACCAGAACAGAAGGTATACCTGGGAACGGGATTAACCCCTGAACTCAGGAAAAAACTCATTCAATTACTTATCGATAACATAGATTGTTTTTCTTGGTCCCACTTAGACATGACAAGGATCCCACCGGAGATAACCACCCATCGGCTAAGTCTCAACACCAGGTTTAAACCGGTGAAGCAAAAGAAAAGGCCGCAGTCTGAGGTGAAGCATGCATTCATAAAGGACGAGGTAACTAAACTTCTCAAAATAGGGTCCATTAGGGAAGTGAAATATCCTGAGTGGTTAGCTAATGCGGTCGTAGTCCTAAAAAAGGAAACAAGCTTAGAATGTGTGTGGATTACAAAGATTTGAACAAGGAATGGCCTAAAGACTCCTTTCCACTGCCTAACATCAATCGTATGATCGACGCCACAGCCGGCCACGAGATCCTTACTTTTCTCGATGCCTACTCCGTGTACAACCAAATTCAAATGAACTCGGAGGACCAGGAAAAGACTTCATTTATCACTAAGTATGGAACATATTGTTACAATGTAATGCCTTTCGGGCTAAAAAATGTGGGAGCTACATACCAGCGCCTAGTTAGTAAAATATTCGAGCAACAGATAGGTAAATCAATGGAGGTTTACATTGACGACAAGCTAGTTAAGTCCCTGCGCGTAGAGGACCATTTGACTCATTTGTAGGCAACATTCGAGATTTTGAGAAAATACAACATGAAACTCAACCCTGAGAAATGCACTTTCGGAGTCGACTCGGGCAAGTTCCTAGGTTTCATGGTGTCAAATAGAGGGATCAAGATCAACCCCGATAAAATTAAAGCCATCGAAGAGATCACCATCGTGGATAGTTTAAAAGTCGTACAACGGCTAATCAAACGGATAGCCGTTTTAGGCCGATTTATCTCGAGGTCGTCAAATCGGAGTCACAGGTTCCTCTCCTTACTCAAAAAGAAGAGTGATTTCGCATGGACTCCGGAATGTCAGCAAGCGTTGGAGGAATTAAAGTGGTACCTATCGAGCCCACCTCTGCTTCACACTCCGAAGGCAGATGAGAAACTATACTTATACTTGGTCGTGTCCGAGGTAGCGGTAAGTGGTGTTCTAGTTCGAGAAGAGCAAGGTACACAATTTCCTGTTTATTATGTAAATCGAACCTTAGGAGATGATGAAACCATGTGTCTGCATTTAGAGAAGTTATCACCTGCATTAATAAGTGCATCTAGAAAATTGAAGCCATATTTCCAATGTCACCCCATATGCAGGTTAACTGCTTATCCACTTTGAAATGTTTTGCATAAGCCTGAGTTGTCGGGTCGATTGGCCAAATGGTCCATCGAACTCTGAAATGATACCAATCCCGAACGGCTATCAAGTCTCAAATTCTAGCAGACTTCGTGGCTGACTTTACACCTATCCTCGTACATGAAGTAGAAAAGGAACTTCTACTAAAGTCGGGTACATCATCAGGGGTATAGACCCTCTTCACAGATAGTGCTTCAAACGTGAAAGGGTCCGGGCACGAAATTGTTTTGAGACCACCTACGGGTAGCACTATTAGACAATCTATCAAACTTCTAGATTAACTAACAACGAGGCCGAGTATGAGGCCATGATTGCAGGCCCCGAACTACACAAAAGCATGGGAGCAGAGGTCATCGAGGCCAAATGTGACTCTCTGTTGGTGGTGAACCAAGTGAGCTTCGAGATTAGAGAAAGATAGAATGCAAAGGTATTTAGACAAGTTACAGGTGACATTGCACCGCTTCAAGGAGTGGACGTTGGACCATATACCTCGGGAGCAAAATAATGAGGTCGGCGCACTTGCGAATTTGGGTTCATCTGTCGAAGAAGATGATGTCGTCCCGGGGACTGTTGTTCAGTTTTTGAGGTATGTGGTCGAGGAAGGTCACGCCGAGATAAACTCTACAAGTTTGACTTGGGATTGGAGAAATAAATATGTCGAGTATTTGAAGCACGGAAAGCTCCCCTTGGACCCTAAAGAGTCGAGAGCCCTGCGAGCTAAAGCAGCCCAATTTATACTAGATGAGAACGGAACATTGTACTGGAGGACCTTCAATGGACCATTAGCAATATGCTTAGGACCGAGGGACGCCGATTATGTTTTACGAGAAATCCACAAAGGCATTTGTGGGAACCACTCTGGCACTGACTCTTTGATTCAAAAAATTATTAGAGCTGGGTATTACTGGGATAGCATGGAGAAAGACACTAAGGAGTTTGTTCAAAAATGCGACAAATGCCAAAGGTTCGCACCGATGATCCATCAGCCCGGTGAACAACTCCATTCAGTCCTTCCCCGTGGCCATTCATGAAATGGGGGATGGACATCGTCGGCCCCCTACCAATGGCACCAGGTAAAGCTAAATTCATTTTGTTTATGATTGACTACTTTTCCAAATAGGTGGAAGCGCAGGCCTTCGAGAAAGTAAGAGAAAAAGAAGTCATAGACTTCATATGAGATCACATCGTGTGTCGGTTCGGGATACCCGCCGAAATCATATGCGATAACGAGAAGCAATTCATCAGAAGCAAGGTAACAAAGTTCCTCGAAGAACACAAAATAAAGAGGATCTTATCAATGCCATATCACCCAAGCGCAAACGTCCAGGCCGAGTCCACAAAAGACTATTATTCAAAACCTGAAGAAAAGGTTGAGTGGCGCTAAGGGGAAATGGAGAGAGGTTTTACCCGAGGTTCTTTGGGCATATCGAATGACATCAAAGTACAGCACGGGAGAAACTCCGTTCTCTTTGGTGTATGGTTCCAAAGCATTAATTCCAGTCGAGGAACCTAGCATCAGGTTTCAGCATGCAACCGAGGAATCAAATCATGAGGCTATGAACACTGGTCTTGAACTATTGGATGAAAAACGAGAAGTTGCGCTTTTTCAAATGGCCGCACAAAAGCAAAGGATCGAGAGGTATTATAGCAGGAGGTCCAACCTTCGTCACTTTGGAGTCGTGGACTTAGTTCTAAGGGAAGTCACCCTCAATACTCGAGACCCGAATGAAGGGAAACTAGGCCCGAATTGGGAAGTACCATATCGATCATCGGATTTGTCGGAAAAGGATTTTACAAACTTAGCACGATGGAAGGCAAATAATTGCCAAATAATTGCAAACGATATTATTTCTAAGGTATGATCTTCTACTTTCTCCATCTGTATTCAAGACTAACTCATTACAGATGTTCGATCGAAGACGTCGAGTCACCATTCTATGTGAAGATCTTAGGTTTTAAAGCATGCGTTACAATATTTTTTCCTTAGATCGGGTTTCATCCCAAATGGGTTTTTTCAACAAGGTTTTTAACAAGGCAACAACTATATGTTGCCTAAAGGGAATTCAATACTATCCAAAGCTTATTTTCAATCAACCTCGAATACTGGGGGGCGTCACCCTCAGGGACTGGACTAACATTTCGAGGAAAATACTTCAATCCTAAGAGGGTCTCGGTAGGAAAACATTGTAATGGTCCAAACGGTCAGAGGATTCGTGTCCATATAGAATAACCGAGCCCCGACGGCAAATCATGTACGCATGTATGAGTTATTTAAAGAAGCACCCTTTCTATTAAACACTTTGTGTCATGAAAAAATTTGCTATTATATGAGGACATCACACTCGAGGACTAACAAGTTCGAAATATTATCGGGAAACAAGTCTAAAAGACACGCCTGAAGGCTATGGCCATATTAAAGACTACGGTCAAATGAAAAGGCTATGGCCGAAATAATGTGGCTCGGAGACGTCTGACTTACGCTATGAACTAAAGGCCTTCAAATACTTCGAAAAACCGGTTAAATAAAGGCTACCCTCGGCAAAATAATCAAAGGGCTTCGATAAAATCAGCCCTCGAGAAAATCTCAAGAGGTATCAAAACTACTTATACACGAACTTGTGCTAAGGAATTAGAAACAAAAGAGGTCTGATTGACACTAAACCCTTGAAAAAAAACCAATGGGTGAAAGATGTGTGAAAAAAGCACAAACATGAAAATTTTCACTAAGCCTTTTTAGACGAAAAAGGGAATTACAATAGCCATCTCTTAGAGGCCATAACTGTCCAACTTAAAAGAGCCTAAGGGACGATACACTAAAGGATCCGAACCTAAGGGTTTGATTGCCTCGAGCCCAAACAAACATTTGTATGGCCCGAAGACTTGTCATCATTTGACACTAAGGGTATATATCTCGAAGGTTCAAACCTTATTCGAACCCAACCGCAGTAACTTCAAAGAAACCATTCAAGGCAGAATCTCGAATACACCGTTCGAAGAATGAAACTATTGCAAAAGTTATAAAGTAAGAAAAATTGAGAAGGCATTCAAGTAAATTTCTTCTTTTATATACATTAAAAAAGTGACATGTACAAGAGTTCAGGAAAAAAAATACAAAAGGAATTTCCTATCTACACTAAGGGAGCATCCCCCCCTTCGGGGGCAGCTTCTCCTCCAGGAACTACTTCTCCCTCGGGGGCAGCCTCTTCATCGAGAGTGGTCTCTTCTACGGACCGCCTTGTCCGCCTTTGACATCATCATCATCGGAGGAGGAGACAAGGAATCGGGTATCGGCTTCATCCGCCTTTGCTTGAGTTATCTCCTCAGTAAGATCGAAGCCCCTAGCATGAATCTCCTCAAGAGTCTCCCTCAGAGATCGGCACCTGGCATAGTCGTTGCGTCGCTTTTCCCGATCAGCAGCTTCTCTCAACTCCGTTTGAGCAGCTTCAGTGTCCCTCAAATATACGATAATAGTTTTATCAACCGTAATCTGAGTCTTCTTGGCCTCAGCCCTGGCTTCAGCAACTTCGGCTTCGGCCTTGGAAAGTTTAGCCTCGAGTTCAGCAATCTTTTCGGCCTGGGCCGAACTGCTCTCTTTGGCATTCTGAAGCTGAGTCCCGGCAGCTGCTAGTTCAGCCAATGCGGCCTTCTTCGTCGTAGCAAGGTGGTCCGTCTTGTCTTTCCATTGGTCGCACTCGGCATTGACCCGGTCAACCTCGCCTCAAAGTTTCCCCAATATATCCACTTTCTGCTGCAGCTGAGACATCGAAGTATTAGCTTCCATAGTTGGGAGGAGAAGGACATACTCTTTCAAAACATTAGTTACCTGCTTATCCAGCTCGGCCTCGTATTCTCGAGCCCTTGTTAACTCCGTTAGAAGGTCTTTGAGCTCCTCCTCCTTTTTATCACAAAGGAGCCTCAGGGCCTTCCCTTCATCTAAGGATTTTTCAGCTCGGCCTCACATTGACTCAGCTCGGCCTTGAACTTGGTAAAAGCCTACAAATAAAAGGAATGATCAGTCAAAGCAAGGAAGGAAACTGCAACATTCGGGAAATAGCAACATTAAGAGTTGAGGCTTACCTTAGAGAAGAGACGTTGGGCCTCTTCGAAGGTCGAGGACACATCGATAAGATCGACATCATCGACCCCAGTGAAACAACCCTGAAAAGGATCGTCCTCACTAGGGGCTTTGCCTAACTCAGGAGTTTTCAGGGCCCGAGCATCTATAATGGCATCCTTAGAGTAAGCCGGGAACGACGTGGAGTGACCTGTTGTTATGTCCTCGGGGAGATCCCCCGAGGCGCTCTACTCGATCATAGGGGCTTCGGAACTTGCCCCCTTTGGCGTACTTGCTGAAGGTTGAGGAACAACCATAACGTCAGGAGACTCGGGGTCTTTGCCCATATTTTCCTTCGAGGTCCCTTCATCACGATGAAGGACCTCGGTTTCGGTGGGTTTGGCAGCCTCGATTGGTTTTCTGGTTCGGGTCACCAGAGCCAAATCTTCGATCTCATCAGTCTCATTATCCATGAACTGGTGGACTGAGTCTATGTCCACATGGAGGATGTTCTTCTTGTGCCTTCGAGCAGGACCCGCTTAATCTTGAGGGTCTTCGGGCTTCGAAGACCTTTTCCTTTTATTGTCCTTTTTTGGATTTGGAATCGGGGACTCCATCTTCTCCCGGGGAGGGGCCGGCCACATCTCGAAAAAGTCACCAATGCCTACATAGATGAAAATCAAGTTGAGGAAGGAAGACTCTTTAATAGAGAAGGAAGTATCGAAGATTTTACCATGGTGTTTTGCTTCCCACTTGCCCTTCGACAAGTCACGCCACTTGTGTTTATCATATGAGGAGGTAGCGGCTAACTTTCGGACCTAGTCCTCAAGATCGGGGATCGCATGGGGCATCCAAGGGACCACTGCAAATAAAGGAAAGAACATTATGCAAGGTATAGTAAAAGTGCAGAAAGTCACTGAGGGAACGAGCTCCACTTACAGTCAAAGTTCCACTTCTCGGGGAACAGCAGTTGCTCCTCGGGGATAATATCGATGGTCCTCACTCAAATGAACCGGCTCATCCAGCCTCAATCTTTGTCCTCATCGTTACTGGCAAAGAAAGATTTGGTCGACCGACATTGGAGCTTGATCAACCCTCGAAAACGTTGAGTCCTGTACAAACGGATGAGGTGGCTGAGGGTGAACTCGAGCCCCTCAGCCTTGCTGGTGAAGTATCGAAGCATTATCACTATCCTTCAGAAAGACAGGTGGATTTGGTCGAGGGTAACTTGGTACCTCTTTCAAAAGTCGATCACGATTGGATCGAGGGGGCCCAACGTGAAGGGGTAAGTGTACACACTTAAAAACCCCTCCACGTGGGTAGTAATGTCCTCTTCATGGGTGGGGTGGAGATCTGTACCACGACCCCATCCCCCCAACCACAGTCTTTTCTCACAGCTCTGAGGTGTTTCTCCGTTATCGAATAGATGTACCTCGAAGTGTGCTCACATCGGCTAGGAACATCGGGAGGATTTTCGACCATAAAGTCTTTCTTTAGAGTACAACCACCAGGAACGATCTTGTGAAGGGTCGGTGCCTTACCGCCGGTCGGACAGGAAGAAGAGGAGGAAGTTCCCTCTTTTTGAAGAACAGTTTTGAAGGTTTTAGCCATTCATTCTGGTTGAGAGAAACGGAAGGAAATAATATTTGACAACTTTTAGCGTTGAAAAGGCGGAAGAACTTGTGGCGGAAGAGGAGAAGATAGAGAGAAGAAGAGATTAGAGGAGTTGAAAATAAAAGTAAAAATCCTTAATGAGGCAAGTAACTGAGTATTTATAGAAAACCGGTGACCGTTCGGTGGCGCTAGTGGCCGACCAACACTGATGCACATTTAATGTTTTGGGGAAGTGTACCGATGGGACGTTTCGGTCACTTCAATGCTTACTTCACGAGGATGATGCCATTATCAGGGACTTCAGAAATTCGAGGTTCAAACCATTTCTTATCATTTTATTCTAATAAACGTGGGTACTATCTGTATACTGTCGAAATCCGGTACGCCCGATTTCACAGGTTCGAGAGATCTCCCCGAGCACAAGTTCAAATGGATCAAGCAAGTTCGGTAGATCGGGCTCGAGACTAATGACAAGGTGCATGGCTCGAGGACCAAAGCACGTAATACCGGAGGCCAAGTAAAACCTACCTCGAGATAATGTCGTTATGGGCTTATAACAGAATGGGTGGAATTCCCGCAATGGCACAAAGATCAAGGCGTAAATCCCGGAACGGATTTGTACGAATTCGTACAAATCGGTTAGACAGTTGTACAAATTAGATTCCTTTCTAGAAATGGAAATGTACATTATTAAGGCCCCCCTATTATATAAGGGGAGCCTATTCATTTGTAAAGATTATCAATCATTGGTAAAGAATATACATTCTTATTTTTATGCTCATCTCTTATCAGAATTGTCCATTAGCTTTATCCTTCTTATATTTATTGTTCATCTTGGCATCCCTCGAGGTCATTGAAGTTAGAGGTTGAGGCACTCGTACACTGGTTTGATCTATCTTGCCCACTTAATGCGCACACTTATCTTCTATTTTATCGATTAGTATTGGATTAAATCACATATCTTTTAGACCTCAACATAAGTTTTGTTGACCCAAGTCACTGCATGGTTTTGAAGATTGACAAATGCCTACCTAGTTGAACCAGGTCCATCAGGGCAAACATACTTGAACGAACCAATTGGCACAAGAACCGTACATGCACAGGAGATAAACATGATCTGTGAATTATCCATGAACTAAGAGGTTGTCTCCTAATGCAAAAAGGTTACAAATTGATAAAAGGTTAGAGTTCGAGTTCAGCAAGGACAGAAACAAAGGAAGGAAGTTGAGATAAACACAAACTCTTCCACCAAGGAAGAGTTGCATTAGAACTAAACAAGAACATCTCAACTTCTGGCGCTATATAATGTTGAAGTATTCCTACTGAACAATTGATCGCAGAAAGACAGAATTGAAGCAAGAACTAAAAGCAAAATTACCAGAGAAATTTTGCAAGCAGAATCCTTATGCGACACAAAGGCTACTACCAGCTAGAAGAACCAGTTCCATCTGTTTGTCTTTCGAGTCTAGTTGATTGTAGTAGGTGATTTAACATTGTATCTTTCAGCTTTATTAGAAGCAATTGTAATAGGTACACACTGTTCAAGTTAGAGTTAACTTGAAGCTTGTCGCAATTAGCTAGAGGCTAGTTTGCTACAAAGGGATTAGAGTTAGTCCTAGGTTTACAAAAGAGTTTATTTTGTAAATGTTGTTTGGCTCAGAGTTGTAGTGAAGAGTTTGGGAAAATCCTACTGAGGAGTAGGTCGTGGTTTTTTCACCTTTTGAGCCAGGTGTTTTCCACGTAAAAATCTCTGTGTTTTTACTTTACTGCATTTATTATTCCGCACCAGTAGAAGTTGGAACACCAAGAAGAACTAGGTTATTCTATTGAAACAGCACTCGAAAATTAGATATCACACAAGAGGGAAGCTTGTCGCAATTAGCTAGAGGCTAGTTTGCTACAAAGGGATTAGAGTTAGTCCTAGGTTTACAAAAGAGTTTATTTTGTAAATGTTGTTTGGCTCAAAGTTGTAGTGAAGAGTTTGGGAAAATCCTACTGAGGAGTAGGTTGTGATTTTTTCACCTTTTGAGCCAGGTGTTTTCCACGTAAAAATCTCTGTGTTTTTACTTTACTGCATTTATTATTCCACACCAGTAGAAGTTGGAACACCAAGAAGAAGCAGATTCTTCTATTGAGACAGCACTCAAAAATTAGACACCACACAATCACCCCCTGCCCCCCTCTTATGTGGTATTAAAGTATAAAACATCAATTAGCATCAGAGCAGGTTATCCTTGAAAAGGCTAACACCTTGGAAAAGATCAAAATGAGTGCACCACCTGGAAACTGGGAGGGTAAATTAATTGGAAGTCCACCACTCTTCAATGGCCAGTATTACTCTTGGTGGAAGAACAGGATGAAGGACCACCTGATTGGAAAAGACTATGAACTCTGGGACATAGTCACTGATGGTACTCTAGCTACCATAAAGAAGACTGCTGAAGGTGTAGATGTACCAAACACTAGAGTTGACTGCACTGCTAAGGATCTGAAGAAATGGTAGAAGAATGCAAAGGCCAAGAAGTGGCTAGTGTATGGACTAGGTCCAGACGAGTATAGCAGAATCCAAAGTTGCAACACTACCAAAGAAGTCTGGGATACCTTGCAAGTAGCCCATGAAGGAACACCTCAGGTAAAAAGATCAAGAGGTACCCTACTATACTCACAGTATGAAAATTTCACTATGAAAGAAGGAGAGACAATCCAAGAGATGTACACAAGGTTCACAACTTTGACAAATGAACTTTAAGTCTCTTGGTAGAGTCATTCCTGAAGAGGACAGGGTAGAGAAGATCCTGACAAGGGTCTTACCAACCTCTTGGGAAAGCAAAATCACTCCTATCCAGGAATCCAAAAATATGGCAACCCTCAAATTTGATGAACTAATTGGAAACCTTATTGCCTATGAACTTAGAAGGCAGACAATGAAGATAGATGGTCCAAAGAAGGAGAGGATTCTAGCACTGAGAATCATTGAGGGAGCATATCTTGAGGAAGATGAGATGGCCATGATTACCAAAGAATTCAGAAAATTTCTCATAAGGAACAAGGGCATCTCTAGAGGAGGAAATTACAACAAAGATAAAGATCCAGAAAGGCCAACCAACGAGGGATGCTACAAGTGTGAAAGACTGACCACCTTATCAAGAACTGTCCTCAGTGGGAAGTGGAATGGGAAAAGGAGAGATATGAAATAAGGAACAGGAAGAAGGAACTGGTCCAACCCAAGAAAACCACAACAAAAGCTATGGTTGCTGCTTGGGGAGAAAGTTCAGATGAAGAATCAGAAGATGGTGAGAATGAAGATCAGGGGCTCATGGCAATTGGAGAATCCGATGAGGAATCATATGAAGAACCAGAGGTAAGTATCTCCCATCTTAAAAATAAAATAAAGTTCCTATCTAAGGAAAAACTCTCTGAGTTTCTACTTGATTTCATGGATGATTCCGAAGAAACAACCAAGGAGAAGGAACAACTCGCTAAAGAATGTGAAATGCTAAAAGCAAAATGCATGAACCTGGAAATCAGAGTAAGTGAATCTGAAAAGAATAACACTGTCTTGTTGAACCAGGTTCATCCTCTTGAAATTGAGATTCTAGAACTAAAATCTGAAAACTTAAAGCTAAAGTTAGGATCCAGTAAAAAGGTTGTTGATCATTCTCATATCATGTTAGAATAAAATGTGGGAAACCTAAAAGATAAGATGTATGCCAAGGATGAACAGATAAGAACACTTAAAGAAGAACTTGGCAAAGTCAAACATGAATTAGATAGAACTTGTAGATGGAATAAATCCTCTGATGCCTTCACATGGCTTTAAGAAAATCATAGTAGCAACGGGAGAGGGCTTGGATTTGGGAGTCAATTGCCCAAGTGGGATCCCAAAAGCAAGTATCTCACTCTCCCTGAGAATAAAATCTGCATCCATTGTGGTAAGACTGACCACTACAAAATTGAGTGTACTGCAAAAGAGAAGGCCACTCGAAGAAATAAGAGTTTTTTTAAAAAGAAAAACTGGCTACCAAATTATGCCAGAAAAAGCTTGATTCATCCATTCTCTCATAGAAAAGGACCCATACTAGTTTGGGTTCTTAAAACTAACCCCTGATTTCTTTTTGTAGGTTCAAGTGAGAGGAAGCATCCAAATTTGGTATTTGGATAGTGGCTGCTCAAAGCATATGACAGGGAACATGGAACAGTTCCTTTCACTTGAAAGCCTCAAAGGAGGAAATGTCTCCTTTGGAAATGGAAAGAAAGGTGAAATTATTGGGGTTGGTAAGGTAGGTAAGGATGACACACNTTATTGGGGTTTGTAAGGAACCAGAAGATGAGGAGCTTGGACTGGTGAGAAGCAGTGAAAACATTGAAGCAAATATGGAAGATGTAACAGGTGATGGAAACATTGAAGCAAATATGGAAGATGGAACAGGTGATGGACCAGGTCCAACTACCCCAAGCAACATGACAGGGGGAACTCAACATGTGAACCTTGGCCCTGATCCTGTTCCACAACAACAAGACACCATATAACTATCTAGAAGTGAACAGTTGGTTCTCAAACCATACAGATATCAGAGTTCTCACCCTCTTGAGAACATCATAACAGATCTGACATCTGGAATCAAAACAAGATCCTCTTTGAAAAATTTGTGTGCATTTGATGCCTTTCTATCCTTGATTGAACCAAAGAACATTAGTGAAGCCATACAGGATGCTGACTGGGTAAATGTCATGCAAGAAGAGGTGAATCAATTTGAAAGAAGTCAAGTATGGCACTTGGTACCCAGACCACTAGACAGATCAGTGATTGGCACAAAGTGGGTCTTCAGGAACAAGCTCGATGAGGATGGAACTGTTACAAGAAACAAGGCTAGACTGGTTGTTCAAGGATACAGTCAAGAAGAGGGAATTGACTATGATGAGACCTTTGCCCTTGTGGCAAGATTGGAGGCAATCAGACTTCTTATAGCATTTGATGCACACATGGAATTCACTCTCCATCAGATGGATGTTAAGAGTGCTTTCCTCAATGTCTATCTGAAGGAAGATGGATTTGTCAAACAGCCTCCAGGTTTTGAAAGCAAGGAGTCACCTGACCATTTATACAAACTTGACAAGGATCTTTATGATCTCAAACAAGCACCAAGAGCATGGTATGAGCGTCTATCAAAATTCCTGCTAGAACATATGCAAACGAGGTAAAATTGACAGCACCTTGTTCTTAAATGAAAAGGGTAACGAACTCCTGGTTGTGCAAATATATGTGGATGATATCATATTTGGGTCGACTTCTGAAAAATTGAGTAAGGAATTTGCTATACTTATGGGGAGTGAGTTTGAGATGAGTATGATGGGTCAGCTAAACTTCTTCTTAGGCTTGCAAATCAAGCAAAACTCAAATGGAACAATGATCCATCAACAAAAGTATGTGAAAGAATTGCTCAAGAAATTTAAAATGGAAGACTCAAAGGAAATAGACATTCCATAGCCACAGCTACAAAATTAGATGTGGATGAATCTGGTTCATCCGTTGATCAGAAGTTATACAGAGGGATGATTGGGTCTCTATTATATCTCACTACCAGCAGACCTGATATTGTGTTCAGTGTAGGACTGTGTGCTAGGTTTCAGGCAAATCCAAAGGAGTCCCACCTAACTGCAGTGAAGAGAATTTTGAGATATCAGAAAGGCACAACTAATTTGTGCCTTTGGTATCCTAAAGGTAGTAATTTTGACCTTGTAGGATATGTTGATGCTGATTATGCAGGTTTCCTGGTTGACAGGAAAAGTACTTCAGGNCATGATGTGCTCAGTTGCTATGGATCAAGCAATAACTCATGGACTTTGATATAGAGGTTGGATGCATTCCTATTTTCTGTGACAACACGAGTGCAATTAGTATAACGAAGAACCCTGTTCATCATAAAAGAACTGAGCACATAGATGTTAGACACCATTTCCTAAGGGATAACTATGAAAAAGGAATGATCAATCGAATTTTGTGCTACTGACCAAAAAATTGCAGATATCTTTACTAAAGCACTAAGTAGGGAGCATTTTGAGAGAAACCGACTTGAATTAGGGATGATTAAGATCACCTAATTAAAAAATGAAAATGAAAAAAAAATTGAAAAAAAAATTGAGAAGGAAAATATTTTTGGCTAGAAAAGTCTGAAACAGGTGTAAATAATTAGATTAACAATTGCTCAGTCTCATAATATAAAAAGTATACTCTTATGCCATGTTTTGATATGACCCACTGATCACAAATGAAATTTTTCCTATCTTTGAAAATTGAGGCTTGATCAAGAGGATTATGAAATGACGAACCTGGTTCATCGTGTTGGTTCATCTGAAATGTGAGGTATGTGTCTACACTCTGCAAACTTTGAAATACTAATAATTAAATCATGAGCAGAACTCTGCCCAAACTCAAAATCTTTTCAAAGCATATCCATTTGACTTTGAACCAGTTCTGTTTCAACAAGAATCCTCACCAAATTAAAATACCTAGATTCTAGGGAAGCCTTAACCGTCAATTCAAAACTAAAAGTTCATTCAAGACATCCCCTCCCTTAAAAAACCATTCCCAAATTTTTTATGACTCAGGTAACATCTGTCCCAAGTCCTTCTTCTGAGGTCATCTCTGATGTTGCTGAAAAACTTAGAAAATAGGTTCATAGTGGTTGGGTCTGTAATAGATGTGGAGTTTCCGGAAACAATAAGATTAGGTGGTAAAAATAAATGAGAGTGAGGGAGTACGGAGTAATGAGAAATGGAAAAGGGAAAGAAGTGGCTGATTCTTCACCCACCTCTGAATCTGTTAGAATGGCTATTTATGGAGCTGAGCCAGAAAAGGAGGAAGAAAGTAGCAAGAATGCAGGGGGAAGTGAATCAGGAGATACCGCTGAAGGGTTAGTAAATTTAGGAAAGGTACAGATGAACATGGTTCATCTACTTAGGAAACCCTGGCGGATCTGCTGAAAATGTTAGGCGATAATTACAATCCAAAGAAGAAAAGAAATCCTAAAGCTCAAACGCCTGGAACAGCAAGAGAAAGTAAGAAAAGAAAAGTTGCTCCTTCTGAGACTTCTAATATTTCTCTTCGAAGAGGAAGAACTACAAGGAGCAACGTAAATCAAAGTGAGGATGAGTTGAAGAGAGCTTTAGATGAGTGTAAGAAGAAATGAGTGGAAAAGGGGAAAGAAAAGGTTGTTGAGCCTATTGAGGTTGTTGAAGTGGATGATATGGACCTGGTCCATCAAAGTGAAAAAGTGTCAGAGGTAGAGATTCAAACCCCTAAGCTCAAGAAAGCCAAGACTTCCTCAAAGAAGTCTTCATATGTTTCTAAGTCTGCTGAACCATCCATCTTGGCTAAATAATCCAGGTCTGCAATTTTTCCAAGCCTTAATTTCCTAGCCTGCCTAGAACTTTCAGTGACCCAGATTCAGAATTTTAGTTTGTTGCTCATGTTTTAATGATGTTTTAGACGTCAATACCACACAAGAGTTTGTGTGGTACCCAATTTTCGAGTGTTGTCTCTCTAG